>CM060918.1:730471551-730651551 GCA_030737875.1 Allium sativum
CAAGGGAAACGGGTTACGCCATTGCGTTCATCTCGAAATTCTGCTTGGAAACGAGTCCGAGATTTCGAAAATCGGAGTCCGTATGACCAAGTTATGACCATTCGAATTTTTCAGAAATTTTCAAATTCAAAACAGACTCAATTCGAATTCAAAATTCGAATTTCAAACCTCCAAATGGACTGGGCGGGAAAAATCCCGCCTAGGACCAGGTCAACCTGGGGGCGACTATGTAGTCGACCTACCCAGGGCCAGGTCGACCATAGTGTCGACTTGGGGGTCGACCTGGTGCCCGAGCCCCTTTCTGGAGCTAGATTCACTCTGATGCATGTGGCCTCATTTCTGTCCACATTCGTTGACCTGACCCTATAAATACAGCCCCTAACACCAGTCTCTGTACACCAAATTTCTTTCTGACCTTATGCTGCTCTGATTCTGGTTGAAAATTTTGAGAGAGGGACTGCTTCTACTACGTTGAGAATGTGTTAAAGGAATTGCTGATTAGGGGACTTCTATTAGGACTTGACTAAGCAACAAACAACTCTCTTTTTCTAATTCTCGAACCATGATCTGTAAACCTCAGTTATTTTCAGATTTAAACTGTAAATGTATTATGAATATGATGTAAAATTGAAATTGGACCTATGTATGATGACTGTTTACATTCATTCTTGTTCATCTTGGATCTTGACTCTTGAATATTACTATGACATCGATTTGGGGCCTATTCATGTTGTAAATCAAAAAGAGAAACCCCTCTTATTATCATGTTGAATCTGTTATTAGCCACATGTTTATGATTATCACCCTATGACAGTCGTACCGTGACTATACTATCATCTTATGACAATCGTTACTATGACTATACTATCATCTTATGACAGTCGTTACCATGACTATACTATCATCTTATGACAATCGTTACTATGACTATACTATCACCTTATGACAGTCGTTACCATGACTATACTATCGTCTTATGACAATCGTTACTATGACTATACTATTACCTTATGACAGTCGTTACCATGACTATACTATCACCTTGTGACAATTGTTATTTTGACTAGTACCTTATCCTGCTAGATTTGGAATCTTTATGTTTGAGGCCAATATTTCATATGCCAGTAATGTTTTATTTCAAGTCATATCATGCTATGCTAGTAATCACTCTTGCCACCTTATACCCATTTCTTTTTATGTCACTCCCTAATTAGATTTATTTGTATCGATTCGAACCTTCGCGCGATGGGAATACGATTTGGGTAGATTAGGTAAAATATGAATTAGCTTTAAACTTGAACATGAACATTATTATGACTTGAACCTGAATATGGACATGAACCTGACACGATTTGACATAAAACATGACTTGAAAAATTGACATAGATCTGAACATGAAAACTTGAACGTGGGCATGACAGTTAGATAAACTTGAAAATGGCCAACTCGAGGTTGGGTTGAGTTTGCAGTGTAAATCTGCCCGGAACCGCCCGGCAAATCCAGTGGCTGCAAACAATAGGATCCAATGTGGGTAGTTGGTCATATCGCACGTAAAAACCCGAGGTTAGACTATGTGGTGGTGTAAATCTGCCCCGAACCGCCCGGCAAATCCAGTAACCACAACAGTTAGTCTAATGTGAGAGGTTGGCGTGCACTAATGAATTAATGCCACATGATAGGGTTAAGTCATGAACCACTTGAATATACTTAACCAACTTGATACATGATCTGGATAGGGTTGAGTCACGAATTTGAATGACAACACTTAACCCATTAGAAACCCTAGTTACGCGGTCCTTTTCAGTAGTAACCCACTTAGATGTATCACGATACCCTGGGACTAGGCAGGGTGGGGCACGGTTACTGGGTTGATTGTAAGCGACCAGAACGATGGCTGAGTAGGTGCGCCATTGTAGGTTCCGGCGGGCTATGGTCGTGCACGTAGTCCGGAGTTGAAAAAGCAGGCATTGGGCACCTGTAGATTTACACTGTGCATGCTTGATTCGTGTCGGTGGTTGGCACCATAGGACTTGATACACCCTATGGTGGACCTAGCACTGGTAACTACATTTCTGTATAGGGCCGTATGACACAGACACATGACGAGCTAGGACTTGTAGGGAGCCGATCGATTAGTAGATCGTACCATAGGACCCTGTAATGGGTCACTTCATGACACTGGGCTAAGGGATCATTTCATGGTTAATACTTGATATGGGTTATAATACTAGTACAGTTGGTGCGGCGAGCCTTGAACATGCGATGCCAGACTTGACTTATCTTGTTATCTTAATTATCCAACTAGTTCTGTTATCATCCTTATGTTCAATTCCAGTTTTCACATATCATGTTACCTTTACTACTTTTCATACTGAAAGTCACTAGGGCTTACCAGTCTTTATGACTGGCTCTTTTTCTTTCGCCCCTTTTTCTTTCGTTTCCCCCCAGGTTCCCAGGGAGGAAACACTAGCTCTTAGCTTGGATTCAACTTGCTTTCTGACAGCTCATGTACGGTTTGGTCTTGGGCTATGCTATGGCTGCTTCTGCTATTTATGGGGAATAATTTACTTTTGTTTTAAAGTTTATGCTTCTTTACTATGAACTTGATGTAATGGAATAATTTGTATCTTGGATATATGAGCTTTTGACTCTTTTCTTGGAAATAATAAAAAGTTGGTTTTTAATTTCTACCGCTGCTTTATTTATGTTCTGCCTTGTGATATCTCTGTGCATGTTTACCTAGATAATACTCCACCAAAACTAGTGCATTCCCTTTGTGAGTGACCCTAGTGGAGGTGGGGTGTTACGGCTCCGTACTCCGTAGATACCCTGTGCTGGCCCCACAGTAGGATGTATCACTCCCTAAAGTGGCAACCCTTCGTTTACAGGATGTGTACAACCATATCTACTGATGTCACGACATCTTAGCCTCCCTTGTCCAGACCCATGCACGCAAATAATCTCGTCGGAATGCGTCACCTCCACCATCCCCTTTTTTAGATCTCTTACAGTTAGCTCAGTAAGCGTGCCCTGAACTAGTTCGGAGTACTCGTTTGATACCTATATATGGGTTACAGACTGAAACGGGTCCCACACACAAGATGATACAAGCTTCCCCGTAGGCTTGCATCCCCACTACTAGGATTTCCATAGGTTATGCTTACTAGTGTAATAAGATTGCAAAACCCCAGCAAGTTAAGTTTGTGGGCCTATATATATAAATATAAACCAACACCCCAAGATATACTTAACCTTCCCACTGTTACAAGCAAGTTTACTTAACCCCTACTCAAGTTAACATGTTCATGTAATCCCTATGGATTCAAATAGATTAAGATTACAAGTTCATTACCATATATTCATTTATGATTATAATGCGCTAGACTCCCACATTAAGCCTATAACTTGTGGATGCTGGATATGTCGAGTGGGTCCGGGCAGACTTATTCCACAAGTCGGACTTAACCTTGTGTCTTAGCCCGTTATGTGTTTATGCACTTAGACCCCTCACATTAGAGTCACCATTTGTGGTCGGTGGATATGCCGGGCGGGTCCGGGCAGACTTGTACGACAAGTGTAATCTGACCTCGTGCTTAAGCGCGGTTATAGCTTCTAATTACTATAAATCTAAGCGTTTTCATTATTTAACAATTATACCTATTTCATTATAGGGTTTCATGCCCCTTTTTCCAAGTCATATTTATCATGTACCATATGCCCCAGTTTATGATCCTTAATCACAATTTTTGCTATGCCCCAAATCCATATTCATGTTTCCAATTCAAGTTATGCCCCAAATTTCATGTTTTACCCTCATTCCCAATTTCATGAGTTCACATATTTCAACGGTATGTCTAGGATCGAAGGTAACCTGGCTATAAAATAATAAGGGAAAAGAAGGAGGGAAAAGAAAATAAATAAGCATAATAACAAGACAGATATATGATGGCAGAAATAGGCATAGAAACGAAATAAGCATATTGTGATAGAATTGGGCATAATGACAAAATAGGCATATAGAAACAGATCTGATGAACATGTGATAATAGAACTGATTAGGAATAGTGACATGATTAAACAACTAGCATAATAGGAACATTATAAACATGCATGATGAGATCTAATCGGTGAATTAGATGTACAAATAATGGCAGATCTGTTATGATTCAGATTACTTAATAGGCATAGGCTTAGATCCAAACTTATAGGCATGTCAAGATTACATTTTAATTATTTCTATATAAAAATAACATAAACTCACTGTGATTGGATCTAAAGAATAGGAAACTTGATTATAGCTATTGAAGAACAGATCTCTGAACTTGTTTGTTGAAGAAGAATAGGCTATTTTAATCTAGGTAGTGGCAACATCTAGTTCTCCATTATTTTAGAATGAGTAAAACAACGAGAATGAGGTCTTATTTATAGCCTAGGGATCATGAATCTGGTCAGAAAACAAGTCCACATCCAACAATTTTAATGTGTTATAAATTACAGGGTGTTATATTCTCCCCTACTCAAAGGATTTCATCCCCGAAATCTCTAAGTTAAGAAGAATGTATATCCTAAAATCGAACATCCATTTACTCATCCACCAACCACATGCATCCATTGTCCTTAAAGATTTATAATTCTTATATGAACATATGCAAAGGTGTGTATATGTCCCTATACTAATGCGAAAGATCAGGCGGTCTACTGATTCAGTCGACCTCCTTAATGCAATGTATGTTAGTGTCATGAATCCAACATATATGCAAATAATCCAATTATAACATGTAAGTTCTGTATGTGTGCGCAGTCATTCATCAAAATGAAATATCCATATGATGATACACTCACCTCCATCCATAAAAAGAAGAAAAATGCATACTCATCCATATACAATATGAGATTGATTGAGCTGATCCTAATGTGTGTGTGTATACACATCCACGAGCAGCCACTAGCAACAACTTGCATCCATCAAACATAACATGTCTCAAACACATGTTTACATCCATGGGATTCCTACCTAAAGGTCAAAGATATGATCAATAGGATATACTTAAACGATACAAACAAGAATGAATAAA
Source organism: Allium sativum (assembly GCA_030737875.1). Lineage (NCBI taxonomy): Eukaryota > Viridiplantae > Streptophyta > Magnoliopsida > Asparagales > Amaryllidaceae > Allium > Allium sativum. Next base: position 730,476,627 of record CM060918.1, read on the forward strand.
AGCTTTCGAAAGGAAGTTAAGAACATACCCTTGAAAAGAAAAGGGTACAAAGCGTGAATCTTGTCTTCAGTCTCCCAAGTTGCATCCTCTTGGTTATCTCCCAACCGAACTTTCATTAACTTGAATTCTCTGTTGCGTAGCTTCTTAACTTCTGACCCAAGAATACGGGTAGGAACTCATCTAACTGTCGCCTCCCACTCTACCTATACTTCCTCAAGCATACCCAGCTCAACTACTTCTGCGGTATCATGCAAGCACTTCCATAAATGAGAAACGTGGAAGACATCATGAACATCGGGCAGCCTCTCTGGTAGCTTTACTCTATAGGCCATTTGGCCAATCCTTTCTGTTATGGGAAAAGGGTCTACAAATCTTGGTGCCAATTTCCCTACAGATCCAAAGAGAACCACATTCCTCAAAGGTGATACCTTAGTGAAAACCATGTCTCCTATATCAAACTCAATGTTAGTCCTTCTCCTATTTGCGTAGGACTTTTGCCTGTCATGAGCTGTCTTCATGCATCTGCGGATAAGGTCAATCTTTTCTGAAGTTTCTCTAACCATATCCGACACAAGTAGAAGTTGTTTTGTAGACTCCCACCAACAATTCGGTGATCTACAATGTCGTCTGTATAATGCTTCGAAGGGTGCCATGCCAATACTAGCTTGATAACTGTTGTTTTAGGCGAACTCTACTAAAGGAAGATGCTCTTCCCAAGTCCCTCCGAAGGATAGGATACACAGCCTTAACAGATCCTCAAGAACTCTATTCACGTTTTCCGTCTGTCTATCTGTTTGAGGGTGATAAGCGGTGCTCAAACAAAATTGTGTACCTAATGCTTATTGCAAGATCCTCCAAAATTCACTGGTGAAAATAGATTCACGATCACTTACAATACTGGAAGGTACTCCATGAAGACAAACTATCTCACGAACATAAACTGCTGCCAACCATGCTGCCATCCTCTTACTCTTAACCGGAATGAAATGAGCCCTCTTAGTAAGTCTGTCCAAATACTGGGGTTTCCTTTCCTCGATCTAGGAAAACCGTTAATGAAATCCATCGAGATGCTTACCTACTTCCATTGTGGGACTTCCAAAGGATGAAGTAAACCACTGGGCTTCCTTTGCTCAACTTTGACTTGCTGGCAAACCAAACATTGACAAAAAAACTCCACCACATCTTTCTTCATCCCAGCTCAAAAGAAAACCCACTTCATATCTCTAAACATCTTATCGTTGCCTGGATGAATAGTCATCTTAGAATGATGAGCTTTCTCAAAGACTGTCTTTAACAAACTCCCAACTCGGGGAACACAAAGCCTTCCATCTCGTCGCAACCACCCTCTATCATCCATGGAGTATATACTGAGGCGACTAGAAGACTCTGCTCTACCGAGCCAATCCAAGATGTTTGAAATATGTGGATCCTCTTGCTACGAAGTTCTTATCTGATCCAAAAGAGTAGGTCGCACCTCTAGTGATGCCAATAAAACAGGTGTAAACTTGGTGGAGGGTCTAAAATCAAAAGTTAATATAAACTCCAAGCTTTTCCTCTCCACAAACAGAGGACTTAATGTCATCCTCTGCCTACTTAATGCGTTTATCACTATATTACCATTGCCAGGGGTATAAGAAATCTCAAAGTCATAGGATGCTTGGAACTCCCTCCATCTTTGTTGCCTCAAATTGAGATCCTTCTACGAGAACAAGTACTTGAGAGATTTATGATCAGTGTACAACTCGAACTTTTCTCCAAGTAGACAATGGCGCCAAGTCTTAAGCGTGAATACTATCGCAACTAGCTCTAAGTCATGGATAGGGTAGTTCTTTTCATGAACCCTTTACTATCTACCTCCATAACATACTACCCTTCCCTCTTGCATCAGAACCGCACCAAGCCCTGTACCACATGCATCAATGTACACTGTGAACACTTTATTCCCATCAGGGAAGGTCAAGTCTAGGGTTGTTGTCAGAGTCCTCTTCAATCGCTGGAAAGCATCATCACAATCTATGTCCCAAGAAAATGTCAGATTCTTCTTTGTCAGCCTAGTAAGTGAGGCTGATATCTTTGCGAAATCCTTAATGAACTTACTATTATAGCCCGCCAATCCAAGAAAACTTTTCACCTCCATTGCATTCTTTGGGATTTGCCAATCTTGAACTGTAACTACCTTCGAGGGATCTACTACTATCCCATATTTAGAGCTACATGCCCTAGAAATACCACTTCTTTTCTCCAGAATGACATTTAGAGAACTTCGCCTTAAGCTGGTGCACACAGAGAGTTTTCAAAACCTCCCTTAAATGTCGGGCATGCTCTTCCTCGTTCTTCGAGAAAATCAATATGTCATCAACAAAGACTACAACGAATTTATTTGGAAACTCTCGAAATACCCTACTCATCAGATTAACGAAATAGGTGGGTGCATTCGTCATCCTAGAAGGCATGACGAGCCACTCGAAGAAACCATCAAGAGTCCTAAAAGCGGTCTTGTCTATACTGTCCTTAGTCACCCTCAAATGATGAAATCCCATGACCAAGTTTAACAGAGAGAAAATAGATGCACCAACAAGTTGGTCAAACGGATCATCTATCCTCGGAAGTGGGTGCCTATTCTTCTTGGTGAGTTTATTCAACTCTCTATAGTCCACACATAAGTGAAGCAAACCATCTGCCTTGGTTGCAAATACTACTGGAGCTCCCCATTCAGATATGCTTCGCCTAATAAACCCTTTCTCAAGTAGTTCCCCTACTTGCTTTCTAAGCTCCCTCCTTCCTTTTAGAGCATATGGCGCACAACAATGCAACTGGATTTGCATTGTCCAGCAAGTATATAAGGAAACTGATCACGCGCCTCGGAGGTAAGCCCGAACCTCCTCAAAAACATAAGGACACTCATAGAATACTGGTAAAGAACGTAAATCATCGATAGATGCATTAAGCGACTATAGGGAATTAAGCATGACAGACCCCTTAGGGTCACAGGACATCTCGAGGGTCCTCCTATGGCAAGTCAAAAGTCTAACGACTCTCCTCTTGCAATCTAGAATGACACCATACATGGCAAACCAATCCATCCTAGAATCAAACCATAGCCCATGAAACAAAAGCACATATGCGTCGCATTCAAACTCGACGTCTAACATAGATATTCTCAAACCCCGACAAATCATAGACAAATGAGTCGTACCACCAATGAGGTCTGAGACAACAACGGGATCCAAAATCATACTAGTAATAAGGTGCAGAGACTCAACCACAGAACCAGATATAAAAGAAAACGAAGCGCCCGAATCAAAAAGAGTTCTAACAGGATGATTGGAAACAGAAATCAAACCTTCAAAAAAACTTGCCTACCTCTGTCTGCCTCACTGGCCACGAGAGCATGTATCTGCCCTCCCTAATATCCTGCCCTTTGACTTTGCCCTTGCTTCTTTGGGAACTCCTTAGAAAGTGTCCGATCTCTCTACAATTAAAGCAAGAATTCTTCTTTCTTTTGTAGTCCTTGACCAAGTGACCCTCGCATCCGCAATTATGTCACTTCCTCTTATCTCTAGCCTTGTTGTCCTTTCCGCCCTTCTTTTGTTGTTGTTGTCCTTTCTTGGGACACGCTCTCTTGTTTTTTGTTTCCTCAACCTTAGCCTCTGCCTTTTCACCTTTATCTTCCTTATGCATTAACGCTATATCAAAGAGCTTCTCAAAAGTTGCTCCCATCAGAATATGACACATGGGCAACCCATGGAGGGGTTCATTCAATCCTCTAGCAAACCTCAAAGCTTTATTGTGCGGGGTATTCACTAGCTGTAAATTGAACCTCGCCAATTGATTAAATTTATTAACATATTCTTTCACAGACATGCTTCCTTGCTTAAGCGGTAAAAACCATTCCATTTGCATACTTTGCTTGGCTTGAGAAATAAACTTCATTCTAAACCTCTGTCGGAAATCATCCCATGTCTCAACCAGACGTCCCACATGCATCTCCTCCCACCACAGTGACGCCTCATATTTCGACTGCCAAACAGCTAATTGAATCTTCCTTTGGTCGTCAACTTTAAAAATTCTAAACAAGTCCTCCATCTCTTTAAGCCAATTCCTTACTTCTATAAAACTCTCAGTTCCTCGTAATGGTTTTCCACCCATAGCACAGAAATCTTCGCACACCTTAGAGAAATAATCAACAAGCGAAGGAGGAGGAGGAACAACCAGTGCAGCTGAGGGAGGAATGTCTGCTTGACCACCGGCATGCGTCGTGGCCTCAAGATACCTACGGAACCAACCTGGTATCGTAACGCCCTCAGGAATGTTAGGTTCCCTAGACATGCTGAAAAGAAAAGGAAAAAGGGATTCAAATAGAGAATCGAAAGATATTACATATGGTTTTGGGGAATATATTTTTCAAAACAGACTTTTCTTTTGAAAATGCTTTCTTTTTAAAACCTTTTTTAAAACAATTTTCAAAATCTTTTATCCGATCTAGCAACCTTTAGCTCTGATACCAAGTGTGACACCCCGCGACCGTTAATGTCACTCTTAAAGAGAATGCATTAAGTTTTGTGAAGCATTATATGTAAACAAAACAGAAATATTACAAGACAAATATAAAAATAACAACGGAATTTAAAACTTTGTTGAGCAGAAAACATTGCAGTTCAAAACATAGTTACATCATGAGTCTGAAATATATAAAATCGAGTACATCAACTTAAAACTTCTGTCTTGTAGTAAATCATCAGAGTACAATAAACATGAAAAGAGCATAATCCCCATAAACATAGCCATAGTAGAGAAGGGACGAAATCAAGTAGTACGTTTAAGCAGCTCAAAGCAGAAGTAAAGAAGAATCCTGATCAAGCTTGAGTATTCCCACTCTGAGAACCGGGGGGATGGAAGATAAAGAAGAGGAAACAAAATAGGTCAGACATATGTCTGGCGAGTCCAGTTACTTTTAGCATATAAATAAGTAAAAGCATCATGATAGGCATATAAAACTAGATAAGAGGGATAATAGCATATAAGGTAGGCATGACAAGGTAAACATGATAAACCGAATAGAACATATATATATGGCGCTTCTCTAATACTTTTCTCTCTCTACCTCTATGCACCAGTACTAGTATCATATGACAAGATAGACTTAGGTGTACTTCTAATGAGAGGTTTTACCCCATACAATAACAAGCAACCCAGCAGAACATATCGATGTTACCCCTAAGGATAATAATGGGCTCCTAAACAAGCAGACTAGATGTACCCTAATTACTACCCCAATCGATTGGCTCCCTACTCTGTAGATACCCTGTGCTGACCCCACAGTTGGATGTATCACTCCCTAAAGTGGCAACCCTTCGTTTACAGGATGTGCACAACCATATCTACTGATGTCACAACGTCTTAGCCTCCCTTGTTTGGACCCATGCACGCACATGACCCTGTCCGGAATGCGCCGCCTAGACCTTTCACTCTTTTGGATCTCTTACAATCAGCTCAGTAAGCGTGCCTCGACCTCAACCTAGTTCGGAGTACTCGTTTAATACCTATATATGGGTTACTGGCTGAAACAGGTCCCACACACAAGATGATACAAGCCTCCCCCTAGGCTTGCATCCCCACAACTAGGATTTCCACAGGTTATGCCTACCAGTGTAATAAGATTGCATAACCCCAACAGGTTAAGTTTGTAGGCCTATATATATAAATATTACCCACCACCCCAAGATATACTTAACCCTCCCACTGTTACAAGCAAGTTGACTTAACCCCTACTCAAGTTAACATGTTCATGTAATCCCTATGGATTAAAACATGTTAAGATTACAAGTTCATTACCATATATTCATTTATGGTTATAATGCGCTAGACCTCCCACATTAAGCCTACAACTTATGGATGCTGGATATGCCGGGCGGGTCCGGGCAGACTTCTTCCACTAGTCGGACTTAACCTCTTGTCTTAGCTCGTTACATGTTTATGCACTTAGACCCCTCACATTAGATTCACCACTTGTGGTCGCTGGATATGCGGGGCGGGTCCGGGAAGACTTCTACCACAAGCGTAATCTAACCTCATGTCCAAGCGCTGTTACAGTTTCTAATTACTGTAAATCTGGGTGTTTTCATTAGTTAACAATTATCCTTATTTCATTATAGGTTTTCTTTCCCCTTTTTCCAAGTCATATTTATCATGTACCATATGCCCAATTTATGATCAGTAATCACAATTTTTGTTTATGCCCCAAATCCATATTCATATTTCCAATTCAAGTTATGCCCTAAATTTAACGTTTTCCCCTCATTTTCAATTTCATGTATTCGCATATTTTAGCGGTATGCCTAGGCTCGAAGGTAGCCTGAAAATAAAATAAAAAGGGAAAACAAGGAGGGAAAAGAACAAAAATAAGCAAAATAACAAGATAGACATATGATGGCAGAAATAGGCATAGCAATGGAATAAGCATATAGTGATAGAAGAGGGCATAGTGACAAGGTAGGCATATAGGAACAGATCTGATGAAAATGCGATAATAGAACTGATTAGGCATAGTGACATGATTAAGCAACTAGCATAATATGGACATCATAAATATGCGTGATGAGATCTAATCAGTGAATTAGATGTACAAATAATGGCAAATCTATTATGATTTAGATTACTCAGTAGGCACAGGCTTAGATCCAAACTTATAGGCTTGTCAAGATTAAATTTTAATTATTTCTATCTAAAAATAATGTAGACTCACTGTGATTGGATCTAAAGAACATGAAACTTGATTGTAGCTATTGAAGAATAGATCTCTGAACTTGTTTGTTAAAGAATAATAGGCTATTTTAATCTAGGCAGAGGCATCATCTAGTTCTCCATTGTTCTAGAATGAGTAAAACAATGAGAATGAGGTCTTATTCAGAGCCAAGGGTTCAAGAATCTGGTCAGAAAACAAGTCCATATACGCAGAAATGTGTCAGGCTCAGATCCGGGGGGGGGGGTATCGACATGGGTGTCGACACCCCCTTATGGTGTCGACCCATGAGTCGACACCTCTAGGGTATGTCGACCCTCAACGTTTCGATTTCCCCCCAGACTTCCCTCTTTTGTTTTTGAATTATTTTTGAATGGTTTTTACTTAGTTATGTGTGTATGTGTACATATATAAATCTCTTATGCATATACAAACTTCAAATCTTAATATCTTCTTCATACGGTGTTCGTTTTACGCAAACTTGGTGTCTATCTTAAGCAGAATTCCGAGACAAACGAAATGGTGCAGTCTGTTTTACTTAGTTACAAATATTTAATTACGTATTCTTTTTTTTATCATTTCAATGTGTTTAAAAATTACGGGGTGTTACATTCTCCCTTACTCAAAGGATTTCGTCCCCAAAATCTCCAAGAGAAGAATGTATATCCTAACATCCAACATCCATCTACTCATCCACCAATCACATGCATCCATTGTTCTTAAAGATTTTTAATGCTTATATGAACATATGAAAAGGTGTGTGTATATGTCCCTATACTGATGCGAAAGATCAGGCGGTCTACTGATTCAGTCTTCCTCCTTAATGCAATGTATGTTAGTGCCATGATTCCAACATGTATGCAAATAATCCTATTATAACATGTAAGTTCTGTATGCGCGCACAATCATTCATCCAAATGCAACATCCATATGATGATACACACACTTCTATCCATTAAAAGAAGAAAAATGCACACTCATCCATATGCAGTATGAGAGTGAGTGAGTTGATCTCGTGCCTAATGTGTGTGTGTATGCATCAACGAGCAACCACTTGCATCCACTTGCATCCATCAAACATATTATGTCTCAAACACATGTTTACATCCATAGGATTCTACCTAAAGGTCAAATATTCTATCGATAGGATATACGTAAGCGATAGAAACAAGCATGAATAAAAGCTTTGGAAAGAAAGTTAATAAAATACCCTTGAAAAGAAAAGGGTACGAAGCGTGAATCTTGTCTTCAGTCTCCCAAGTTGCATCCTCTTGGTTATCTCCCCACTGAACTTTCATTAACTTGACTTCCCTGTTGCGTTGCTTCTTTACTTTTTATCCAAGAATACGGTTAAGAGCTCGTCTAACTATCGCCTTCCACTCTACCTCTACTTACTCAAGCATACTCGGCTCAACTACTTCTGCGGTATCATGCAAGCACTTTCGTAAATGAGAAACGTGGAAATCATCATGAATGCCATACTGTCTCTCTGGTAACTTTACTCTATAGGCCATTTGGCCAGTCCTTTCTGTTATGGGAAAGGGCCCTACAAATTTTGGTGCCAATTTCCTACAGAACCAAAGCGAACCACATTCCTCAACTTTTATACTTTAATGAAAACTATGTCTCCTACATTAGACTCAATGTCATTCCTTCTCCTATATGCGTAGTACTTTTGCCTATCAGGATATATCTTCATGCACTAGTGGATAAGGTCAATCTTTTCTGAAGTTTCTCTAACCATATTCGGTCCAAGTAGAAGTTTTTCTGTAGGCTCCCACCAACAAGTCGGTGTTCTATAAGGTCGTCCGTATAATTCTTCGAAGGGTGCCATGCCAATACTAACTTGATAATTGTTGTAGGCGAACTCTGCTAAAGGAAGATGTTCTTCCCAAGTCCCTCCGAAGTCTAGGATACACATCCTTAACAGATCCTTAAGAACTCTATTCACCCTTTCCGTCTATCCATCTGTCTGAGGTGATAAGCGGTGCTCAAACACAACAGTGTACCGAATGCTTCTTGCAAGCTCCTCCAAAATTCACTAGTGAAAATGGGGTCACGATCACTTACGATACTGGAGGGTACTCCATGAAGATGGACTATCTGACGAACGTAAACTGCTGCCAACCATGTTGCCGCCCTCTTACTCTTAACCGGAATGAAATGAGCGGTCTTAGTAAGCATGTCTACTATAACTCAAATACTAGTGTTGCCTTTCCTTAATCTAGGTAAACCGTCAATGAAATCCATCGAGACGCTTTCCCACTTCCACTATGGTACTTCTAAAGGATGAAGTAAACCACCGGACTTTCTTTGCTCAGCTTTGACTTGCTGGCAAACCAAACATCGAGAAACAAACTCCACCACATCCTACTTCATCCCAGCCCAAAAGAAAACCCTCTTCATATCTCTATACATCTTATCACCGCCTGGATGAATAGTCATCTTAGAATGACAAGCTTTCTCAAGGACTATCTTCAACAAACTCCCAACTTGGGGAACACAAAGCATTCCACTCGTCGCAACCACCCTCTATCGTCCGTGGAGTATCTACTGAGGTGACTAGAAGTCTCCCCTCTACTGAGCCTATCCAAGATGTCTGAAATCTATGGATTCTCTCATTGCAAAGTTCTTATATGATCCAAAAGAGTAGGTTGCACCTCTAGTGATGCCAATAAACTAGGTGTAAACTCAATGGAGGGTCTAAAATCAAAAGTTGATATAAACTCCAAGCTTTTCCTCTCCACAAACAGAGGACTTAAGGCCATCCTCTGCCTACTCAATACATCTGCCACCGCATTACCTTGCAGGGGTATAAGCAATCTCAAAGTCATAGGATGCTAGGAACTCCATCCATCTTTGTTGCCTCAAATTGAGATCCTTCTGCGAGAATAAGTACGTGAGAGATTTATGATCAGTGTACAACTTGAACTTTTCTCCAAGTAGATAATGGAACCAAGCCTTAAGTGTGATACTATGGCAGCTAGCTCTAAGTCATGGGTAGGGTAGTTCTTTTCATGAACCCTTAGCTGTCTACCTCCATAACATACCACCCTTCCCTCTTGCATCAGAACCGCACCAAGCCCTATACCACATGCATCAGTGTATACTGTAAACATCGGGAAAGGTCAAGACTAGGGCTATTGTCAGTGCCCTATTCAATCATTGGAAAGCATCATCACAATCTACATCCCAAGAAGATATCAGATTCTTCTTCAACCTAGTGAGTGGGGATGATATCTTTGCGAAGTCCTTAATGAACTTACTATTATAGCCCGCCAATCCAAGAAAACTTATTTCCTCCATTGCCTTCTTTGGTTTTTGTCAATCTTGAACTGGAACTTCCTTCGAGAGATCTACTACTATCCCATTTTAGAGGCTATATACCTTAGAAATCTCACTTCTTTTCCCCCAAAATGACATTTGGAGAACTTCGCCTAAAGCTGGTGCATACGGAGAGTTTTCAAAACCTCCCTTAAATGTCGAGCATGCTCTTCCTTGTTCTTTGAGAAAATCAAGATGTCACCAACAAAGATCTTAATGAACTTTTTAAGAAACTCCTGAAATACCCTACTCATCATATCAACAAAATAGGAGGGTGCATTTGTCAGCCTAAAAGGCATGACGAGCCACTCGAAGAAACCATCTGGAGTCCTGAAAGCGGTCTTATCTATACTGTCATCGGCCACCCTCAACTAATGAAATCCCATGGTCAAGTCTAACTAAGAGGAAACAGATGCACTAACAAGCCGGTCAAACAGATCATCTATCCACAAAAGTAGGTGCCTATTCTTCTTGGTGAGTTTATTCTACTCTCTATAGTCCACACATAAGCGAAGCGAACCATCCGCCTTAGTTGCGAATACTATTGGAGCACCCCATTCAAATATGCTTCACCTAATAAACCCTTTCTCAAGTAGCTCCCCTACTTTCTTGCTAAACTCCATCCTTTCTCTTGGAGCCATATGGCGCACAGGCAATGCAACTGGCTTTGAATTATCCACCAAGTATATACGAAAATTGATCTTGCGACTCGGAGGTAAGCCCGAATTTCCTCAAAAACATTAGGATACTCATAGACTACCGGAATGGATCGTAAATCATCGATAGATGTATCAAGTGACTCTAGGAAACTAAGCATGACAGACCCCTTAGGGTCACAGGAAATCTCGAGGGTCCTCCCATGGCAAGTAAAAAGTCTAATGACTCTCCTCTCGCAATGTAGAATGGCACCATACATAGTTAGCCAATCCATCCCTAGGATCAAACCACAGCCCATGAAACCAAGCATATATGCATCGCACTGGAATTCGATGCTTAACATTGATATTCTCAAACCCTAGCAAATCATAGACAAATGAGTCGTACTACTAATGAGGTTTGAGACAACAACAGGATCCAAAACCATACTAGTACTAAGGTGCAGAGACTCAACCATAGATTCAGATATAAAAGAATACGAAGCACCAGAATCAAAAAGAGTTCTAACAGGATGATTAGAAAGAGAAATCAAATCTTCAACGGAAACTTTCCTACCTTTATCTAGCGCACTGGCCACGAGAACATGTACCTGCCCTCCCGAAGATCCTGCCGTTTGGCCTTGTCCTTGCTTCTTTAGGAACTCCTTAGAAAAGTGTCCGATCTATCCACAATTGAAATAAGAATTCTTCTTTCCTTTGCAGTCCTTGATCAAGTTACCCTCGCGTCTGCAAATATGGCACTTCCTCTTATCTCTAGCCTTGTTGTCCTTTCCGCCTTCTTTTGTTGTTGTTGTCCTTTCTTGGGCCACAATTTCTTATTTTGTGTTTCCTCAACCTTAGCCTCTTTCTTTTCACCTTTATCTTCCTCACGCATTAACGCCATATCAATGAGCTTCTCAAAAGTTGCTCCCATCAGAATATGAGACATAACCAACCCATGGAGGGGTTCATTCAATCCCCTAACAAACCTCAAAGCTTTCTTATGCGGGGTACTCACTAGCTCCAATCTCAACCTCTCCAATTGATTAAATTAATTAACATATTCTTTCACAGACATGCTTCCTTGCTTAAGTGTCAAAAATCCGTTTGCATACTTTGCTCGGCTAGAGAAAGAAACATCATTTCAAAACCTATATCGGCAATCATCCCATGTCTCAACTGGACGTCCCGTTTGCGTTACCTTCCACTAGAATGAAGCCTCATGTTTCAGCTGCCAAATGACCAACTGAAGCTTCCTACGATCGTCAACTTCAATAATTCCAAACAAGTCCTCCATCTCTTTAAGACAATTCCTTGCTTCTATAAAATTCTCAGTTCCTTGGAATGGATTTCCGCCCATAGCACAGAAATCTTTGCATATCATAGAGAAGTTATCAACACCCGGAGGAGGAGGAGGAACAACGGGTGCAGCTGGAAGAGGAACGTCTGGTTGACCACCGGAAGGCGCCGTGGCCTCAAAATACCTACGGAACTGTAACGACCCGGGTTTTTGTCGACCTTGGTTATCCGATATACAACACATATTGAACATCCAAGGGTCGAAAATACCGGATGATTAATGAAAGAAATTAAAGGGTGAGGATAGATAAGATAGAAACTTAGAATAGAAGAAGAAGAAGAACACAACATCAGAGTAACACGAACCTCACAGCGGAACGAATAACATATAATAGATAACATATCCTTGAAATAAAGGTTTTACTTGAATATACATATCATTATCAAGTACATCACTTACAACACAGCAGAAATAAACAATAGTTATATGATCCTGAAGCCTCCTTCTCCAGCTCTTCAAGTATCTGTAAATCCCGACTACTTGACTGCCCGTACAAAATTGGGCACCGAAGACTTTAGGGAAAACAAAATAAAAATAAACTTCGGGTCAGTCATGGGATTGGTGTGAGTAAAACAGTTTAAAACAGTTCAAGCAGGTAAATGATATCTCATAAGACCTTGCCGTATAACGGAACAGGTTTTTCCCTTATGAGAATCCAAATTTTTCTTTATATAAAAAACCTTTTGATATCATAATAATGTCTATCAACCACAATAATAATAATCATCTAGGAGAACGCTTTCATCTCACGTTCTACATATATAGTATACAATCAAAACCGCAAGCACGTATTGGGTAATGGATTTCCAACTATGACAAGGTATGGAACCACCTTTCGCTAGTGTACCTCTAGAAAGGAATACACTGGGTTCAACAAGAACATCTTGCAACCCTACCACACATGACCGACCACTCATTTCGCTTGAGTGTATCGAAAGTATATCACCAACGGTTGGGATCAGCAACCGTTTCCCGAATGGGACAGCATCAACAATAGATTTTTAGAAGTAAATGAAACTCTAGATCAGGTGATTATACACCCTACTTCGGAGTGACCGACTTAGCCATGCTGCCTGCCCGACTTCTGTCATTTACTGGATGTGAGGCTAGAAGCTACGCTTTATCATCACACCAGATTCACTTTGAATGCCACATTGTCAAATCCATCAAATCACCGATTGACGTCCTCAACCATACATTATGTGTTAGCTAAAAGAAGTTTCCTTCTCCGCTTCCACTCTTGGTACGGTTGGAGAAATCAATATACGTGATCGTCTGAACTGTCAGACATCCGTCCATACAAGTCATCCAGGAACAGGATGAAACGAAGGCACTATTCAATACATCCATCTTAGACACTGTTATCTAAGACTTATACAATAGCCCTTGCACTTTACTCCGTCTTCAATTATCTTTGGCATATATGATTCGCAATGCTTATGCCAATACAGAGTGGTTCTTTGGATAATAATCCAACCGGTCTCTCCATATTAACAACGTTAAAATGGTCAAAACTTTGATAGTCGGTGAGTTAACTAGCAAATGAAAACAGGTGTGCAAACAACGATATTATTTCCAGATGGAAATTCTATCAATCAATCATCAATCATATATATATATATATATATACATATATTTCCTTATTTCATTAATTTACTTATCTCCTGTTTCCATATATTCTAAATTCTTATTTTCTATTATCAGAAAACATTTCTGATTTCTCGTTTGGAAAATATTTCCAATTCTTCTTTACTTGGATTTAACAGAGGTTTAAATCAACATCGCGACGACAACTCAACCCACTATACTTATTTACTAAATTCACTTAACTACTTTCACTCTCGAACCTTAACCATTCCTTAGTTAAAAATGGAGTCAATCAAGTTGGGGTAATACTACCTCTCAGACCTTAACTCAACAACGTTTCTAACCTTGAAATAGACAAAGTTCAACCTTTTAATTCTTTAACAACTTCCTTATGTAACTCTCCTTTGAATTATCTCTTATTCGATAATTCTTTCCTTCGAATAAGGTATATTCGATAACTCTACTCAATTTACTCTATTCGATTAACCCTTATCAATTAACTCTATTGGATTAACGCTATTGGATTAACTCTATTGGACTAACGCTATTGGATTAACTCTATCGGACTAACGCTATTGATTTACTCGTTTCACTTAACTCCTTTCGAATAAACTATATTCGATAACTCCTTTAACTCTATTCGAATAAACTATATTCGATTAACTCCTTTGAATAACCAAATTCGGTAATTCCTTTCGAATAAACTATATTCGATTACTCACTTCGATTAAACTAATCAATAACTCTTTTCGATTAAACTATAATCGATAACTCCTTCGATTAACTAAAAATCGATAACTCCTTCGATTAACTAATAATCGATAACTCCTTCGATTAACTAATAATCGATAACTCCTTCCCTTTAACTCTATTCGAATAAACTAATATTCGATAACTATATTTAAATAACTCTAGTTCGATTTAACTCTATCGATTAACTCTAACTGGTTTAACTCTAACTGGTTTAACCTAACTGAGTTAACTCTAACTGGTTAATCCTAACTGATTAACTCTTTGTCCTTATTCAGTTGCAAACATCGATGTTGAAATCGATTCTAACTTCTTTATATAAGTCCTGACTTATATATTCTATTTATCCAAATGATAAATATTTAACTTAATTTATAAATATCATTTATAAATCAATCTGCTCCTTTTATCTGTTTACTTCTTCATATATAAGTTCCGACTTATATATATCTATTTATCCAAAGATAAATATTTCCTTTATAATCTATTCTATTTCTTCGATTTTATAATTATTTTCTTTTATAAAAATCCTTTTCCTTTTCTATATAAAATCCATCGATTTTATATAAATAATTCATTTTCAAAATACACTTCGAAAATCCCCTTTCCCATATCCAGTATTTCTTATGGTATTTAACATACCATATAACAACGATAAATATCGTCCAAACACACATAATCAACAACATATTATATATCACATCATATATCACAATATATGAATTACAGTAAAATAAATGTTGAGGAATCCAGTTGTATTCCTCCAACCAGTTTCCCTGCATCACAGATGTTAAACAATATAGATAACATCACTTTCAGTTCCATATGATATATTCTGTTAAACATAATCAATATAGAAATTCAACTAACTGACTAGCAGTTCAATCAAACAGTCAACACACAGTCAATCAACCAATATTTAACAGTTCTAAAAATACAACATGAAATTATAAACTGTTCAGAGTTAGTGAGATTTACTCACATTTCGCGTTAACCGTTAAATAACGATTTGCGTTATTTGATTCAATCAGACAATTTATTTCGCCATAAATTGTAACGATCTCGGATTCACCCCCGGTCAGTCTCATTGTGTTGCTCCCGTCCATACAATCCCAACGCAACTTACGGTTCGTCAAACTGATAGCGTATGAAAGAGATATCGATTTTACAAGTTCATGCATACAAAATTAATTTGAATAAAACTTTAGCTAAACAATCGGGCCTCACCACTAAAAGAAACCCGGCCCATTGACCAAACCAGACCCGCCCAATCTATATCCGCACCTTTCTTCCTCATCTTCAAGAACTGAACCCATTGCCTGTACTCACCATTACCACATCCTTCACCGATCCAAACAACTTCTCTAGTTGCTTTAAAATCAAACAAAAATAATGGAAATTCATCTCTTCGATTACACTCTCTCCTCGTATCCTTCAATCCCGACTCGCGCTTACGAAGGGCATCCCGATCTCGGAGGTACCACACACAGGATCGAAAACTTTCTCTTCAAAAAAATCCAAAAACAACACCAATCACTCTATTCGATCTCCTGAGTTCGGATTTGAACTCGAAATGGTTTAAAACCCATTGTATCGCACCACAAAGTGAACCCTAGGTTCGCTGTCTAGGATTCGAGCACAACCAGGCAGCGTCGCGCCATATAAAAAGTATACCAGGATGAAGAGAAATACTCACAGATCTCAGATATATACGTTTTATGATTTATATGTTTTTGATTGATTTTCTTTTGATTTTTGTTTGGGAATTTTCTTTGTTGTGTA
Source organism: Allium sativum (assembly GCA_030737875.1). Classification (NCBI taxonomy): domain Eukaryota; kingdom Viridiplantae; phylum Streptophyta; class Magnoliopsida; order Asparagales; family Amaryllidaceae; genus Allium; species Allium sativum. Next base: position 730,492,807 of record CM060918.1, read on the forward strand.
TCATTCGACGGGTTTATATAGGTTGATTGTGGTTGGTTTCGTTTGTGGTTGAGAACGAAGGACGTGTGTTTTGTTTTGGTTCACACAATTTAGGATATTTTAGTTTATTTTATTTATTTTCTATTCGTCTTATGTCCTTAAAAATTCCTGCGAGCACATACGATATCCAAAAATCACCAAACTGGACATGTAGCTAGAGTTCGACATTACGGTCCCAACGAAACTGGTTTCGTCGAATTCCGACTTCGTATTCTCACACAGCGTATTTTTAACCATCAAAACACTAATTGTTTCTCACTCTAAAAATCCGTACGGCCACACAGTGACCCTAAAAATCACGAAACTGGAAATCTAACAACTATTTGATATTGCGGATCCAACAAAACTGATTTCGTCGAATTCCGACTTCGTTTGCAAAAGTGGCTATTTTTAATGCTCTAAATAACCTATTTAAATCTATAAATATATTTAAATATAATTAAATTTAATATTTAAAAATAAATATTATCGTCTATATTCATAGTGGCATACCCTACAGCTCCAGAATATTCCTGTATGAATTTACAACTCGATATTACATCGTCAGAGTTATATCGATGTTCGATTTCTATTTAAATCCTTATATAAAATATAATTAAATCGTTATGGTTAGGGCGCTGCATTTCTGAGAATTTGATTTGGACATAACTCAAAATCTACATGACGAAATCCTGATTTTTCTCTTCCACTAGAAAGATATACTCCACTAGGTCCACACATTTCTTGTTTCACAGAAATCCAATTTAAAACGAACCCTGTATATCCAGTTGAAGTTCAAATCACCAAATAGCGAACTACCGCGTCGTTACGCGCTCTATTTTAATTATATTATAATTCTACGTTCAAACTGACGTCGATTGAATATATTCGTTATTCAAATTCAATCCCAAGCTGCATTAAATATCACAGATGATCCGGTTCACACCATATCATCATTTCAGCCAATTCTGATTATTTCAGAATTAAATATATTATTTTAATTAAATATTCCCAGCTATTTAATTCCACGACCATTAAATTCACTATATCACTATTTATATAATTAAATAAATTAATTATAATACCTCTGCAAATGCGGGTCATTACATTCTTCCCCACTTAAAATAATTTCGTCCTCGAAATTGCTAAGGTAGATAACGACCCTATCGACTGGTTAGACATATTTGTTCACTTCTTAATTTCAATTTTCAACTGAACCAATTTAATTTCAATTAATATATTAATTAATTCTTATCAACGAAAATTTTCAAAAATCCTAAAAAAATTCTAACGCCTTAACTTTTCGAAAAATTTCGCCAGCACCTACTTTGTACTGGTCAATAGGTCAAACTCCAACTCGCCTCTCTGGGCCATCTCCATCCCAAAAGAAAATCAAACAGCCAAGCGGCTTGCCAATTCGGCTCATAAATCTTATATCCAATAGAAATATAAACTCGTACCTTTTTGTCGGCATATCATTATATCCTTTCCACATGTTCTCAATTCAGCGGATACAACGGTCATCCCAATCAAATCCCAATCTGCTTTTATCCACGACACAACCATTCGCTTATATCCAAGCCAAATATCATTTCAACTCGAGTTTCTTCTCGATTCCCAACTCTTAACTTGATTATCCCATTACACTTCAAATTTGAATCTCACAATCCAATTTGTCTTGATATCATTCTAATTCAACCTCAGTTACCACTTTACTGGCTTTACTTTAATTCAAATTTTGCTTTCACAAATTTCTGTTAAATTTGTTTTTAATTCAAACAGACTTTCCCTGGGAGTTTTTAAACAGTTTACTCTTTTCAAAAATCAAATTTTCCTTTTGAACATGTCACTGAGCCCTCAATTAATATTCCATTAGTTAAATCACTTCTCTATTTGTTTATCAATATTTGTTAACCAAATGTTTTCAATAACCATATTGGCCTTTTATGTTATTTGGAAAACATTTCCGAATATCGCCTTCCTTTTTTTTCTAAACTTTAGAAAATATATGCTATTTATAATTGGAATATATTCCAATTACTTATCTCTTTTCCGATCTCGTTTATTTCTATACTTAGGAATTATTCTTTATTATATTTCCAAGCTTACACCTATTTGGGTTAAAACGGATGTTGTGTAAAACATCGTTACGACAACCCAAATACTATATTCAACTAACTCTTATTCAACATTGATCTTCGAGCCTGAAATCTTACTATTTATTTGTTAATAATGAAATCAATCAAGTTGGGGTATAACTACCTCTCAGACCTTGACTGAATAACATTTATAACGTCAAAACAAATATGACTACTTACTCGAATAATCAATACCATACAACTACTTATTCACTTTTAAACACGTATACGCTTCCTCTTTCTATTCTAACTAGATTTTATTCTTAGTCTTCCTTTTTGATTTTACTAATCTATTTCTAAGTTCGTTTCCTTATCGACTTCTATATATATATCGATACGTCGATTTCTAACTATCAAATTATCTTAAAAATATTTTGACTCCTTAAATTCCCAGAAAAATTCGCCATAACATCCTTTGTACCAGGAGCATCGGGATATTACAAATAGCCTCCCATGGCCCTCACGAATCCAAAAGAAAAAGAAAAAGCCAAGTGGCTAGCTGATACGGTGCATAAAATCTCAGATATGAATTAAATACATACCTTTTCGTCGAGCATTCTATTTATATACCTTCATACTTTATCCCTACCTATTCCATGTATATTTATACCTTCCCAATCTATTTTAACTATACCTGATCATTTAAACTCAATTCGTTAATTAATTTGTTAATTAACTCTTTAGTCTATTTCACTTTTATATTTGAACATGACATGTTCAAATATATTTTAGCTTGCTTATTAACTAATTTGAATCCAAATTTCAAATTTAAGTTCTATATTCGATTTCGAATATCCATTTACAAGTCCAATTCACCTTTCAAAGTTCAACTTCAAATTCAAAACTCAATCAACTAATTCCTCTTCGACTTAGTTAATTCTATTCAATTTCTATTTAAATTTTATATTACTTCTATTATTCCAATCTATTTCACTTCCATTATTCAAATTCTATATATCAAATTATATTATTTAAATTCTATATATCAAATTCTATATTATAAATCCTATTTTGAAATTCAACACAACTTGTCTTTCCCAAAACAAATTCAAAACAGTATCTCTGGTAGAAATTCGTCACTTACAACTCGAAAATGAATACTGATGATGTAGCTGTCATCATCAGAATCTATTTTCCAGCGATCGAAGTGAGTTCAATACTATAAAACCATTTTTAAACATTTCCACTTTGAAATTCATTTCAAAATATAATTCACACTGCTTGTAAAACAATTTAAAATCTCCCAGGATCTTAAATTTTCCTTATTTTTTTATCCAAATCCATTTACAAACACTCATCCAATTCTCCAGAGTTTTAATTCAATTTCTGGTTTAAGTTTCAGATTTAACTCATCTGATTTCACGTATTTCACTTTTATGAATTCTGATTGGTTATTTACGTAACCATTTAATTTATAATCTTACTCGATTATAATAACAACCAATATATCCATTATATTATAATTTTGATATATATATATATATCTTGTCTATATTAAGATATACCTTGGGTAAACTTATTTTAATTTACCCTTTTTATTCAAAACATATCGTGTCGACCCATCGTATTCGAGAGTTTATAAACTCCTACCGATACAGTGGATCAAACTGATCGACCAGAACCCATAAACAACTCAACCAATAAATATCCACAATATAAAACAAATTTTTATATCAATAACAAATACGTTCACTCGTATATATACACTCAAACTCAATCTAAGGTATTACTAACCCCATCTTTACTGAGTCATGCCACAGAGCCACGGTAATACTTAACCTTTGCTCTGATACCAACTGTAACGACCCGAGTTTTTATCGACCTTGGTTATCCGATATACATCACATATCAAACATCCAAGGGTCGAAAATATCGGATGATTAATGAAAGAAATTAGAGGGTGAGGATAAATAAGATAGAAACTTAGAATAGAAGAAGAACACAACATCAGAGTAACACGAACCTCACAGCGGAACGAATAACATATAATAGATAACATATCCTTGAAATAAAGGTTTCACTTGAATATACATATCATTATCAAGTACATCACTTACAACACAGCGGAAATAAACAATAGCTATATGATCCTGAAGCCTCCTGCTCCTGCTCTTCAAGTATCTGTAAATCCCGACCACTTGATTGCCAGTACAAAATTAAGCACCCAAGAGTTTAGGGAAAACAAAACAAAATAAACTCTGGGTCAGTCATGGGACTGGTGTGAGTAAAACAGTTTAAAACAGTTCAAGCAGGTAAACGATATCTCATAAGACCACGCCGTATAACGGAACGGGTTTTTCCCTTATGAGAATCCAAATTTTTCTTTATATCAAAAACCTTTTGATATTATAATAATGTCTATCAACCACAATAATAATAATCATCTAGCAGAACACTTTCATCTCACGTTCTACATATATAGTATACAATCAAAACCGCAAGCACGTATTGGGTAATGGATTTCCAACTATGACAAGGTATGGAACCACCTTTCGCTAGTGTACCTCTAGAAAGGAATACATTGGGTTCAACAAGAACATCTTGCAACCCGCCCACACATGACCGACCACTCATTTCGCTTGAGTGTATCGAAAGTATATCACCAACGGTTGGGATCAGCAACCGTTTCCCGAATGGGACAGCATCAACAATAGATTTTTAGCAGTAAATGAAACTCTAGATCAGGTGATTATACACCCTACTTCGGAGCGACCGACTTAGCCATGCTGCCTGCCCGACTTCTGTCATTTACCGGATGTGAGGCTAGAAGCTACGCTTTATCATCACACCAGATTCACTTTGAATGCCACATCATCAAATCCATCAAATCACCGATTGACGTCCTCAACCATACATTATGTGTTAGCTAAAAGAAGTTTCCTTCTCCGCTTCCACTCTTGGTACGGTTGGAGAAATCAATATACGTGATCGTCTGAAAATACTCTGTCAGACATCCGTCCATACAAGTCATCCAGGAACAGGATGAACCGAAGGCACTATTCAATACATCCATCTTAGACACTGTTATCTAAGACTTATACAATAGCCCTTGCACTTTACTCCGTCTTCAATTATCTTTGGCATATATGATTCGCAACGCTTATGCCAATACAGAGTGGTTCTTTGGATAATAATCCAGCCGGTCTCTCCATATTAACAACGTTAAAATGGTCAAAACTTTGATAGTCGGTGAGTTAACTATCAAATGAAAACAGGTGTGCAAACAACGATATTATTTCCAGATGGAAATTCTATCAATCAATCATCAATCATATATATATATCCTTATTTCATTAATTTACTTATCTCCTGTTTCCATATATTCTAAATTCTTATTTTCTATTATCAGAAAACATTTCTGATTTCTCGTTTGGAAAACATTTCCAAATCTTCTTTACTTGGATTTAACAGAGGTTTAAATCAACATTGCGACGACAACTCAACCCACTATACTTATTTACTAAATTCACTTAACCACTTTCACTCTCGAACCTTAACCATTCCTTAGTTAAAAATGGAGTCAATCAAGTTGGGGTAATACTACCTCTCAGACCTTAACTCAACAACGTTTCTAACCTTGAAATAGACAAAGTTCACCCTTTTAATTCTTTAACAACTTCCTTACGTAACTCTCCTTTGAATTATCTCTTATTCGATAATTCTTTCCTTCGAAAAAGGTATATTCGATAACTCTATTCAATTTACTCTATTCGATTAACCCTTATCAATTAACTCTATTGGACTAACGCTATTGGATTAACTCTATCGGACTAACGCTATCGAACTAACTCTATCGGACTAACGCTATTGATTTACTCGTTTCACTTAACTCCTATCGAATAAACTATATTCGATAACTCCTTTAACTCTATTCGAATAAACTATACTCGATTAACTCCTTTGAATAACCAAATTCGATAATTCCTTTTGAATAAACTATATTTGATTACTCACTTCGATTAAACTAATCAATAACTCTTTTCGATTAAAATATAATCGATAACTCCTTCGATTAACTAAAAATCGATAACTCCTTCGATTCACTAATAATCGATAACTCCTTCGATTAACTAATAATCGACAACTCCTTCCCTTTAACTCTATTCGAATAAACTAATATTCGATAACTCTATTTAAATAACTCTAGTTCGATTTAACTTTATCGATTAATTCTAACTGGTTTAACTCTAACTGGTTTAACCTAACTGGGTTAACTTTAACTGGTTAATCCTAACCGATTAACTCTTTGTCCTTATTCAGTTGCAAACATCGATGTTGAAATCGATTCTTACTTCTTTATATAAGTCTTGACTTATATATTCTATTTATCCAAATGATAAATATTTAACTTAATTTATAAATATCATTTATAAATCAATATGCTCCTTTTATCTGTTTACTTCTTCATATATAAGTTCCGACTTATATATATCTATTTATCCAAAGATAAATATATCCTTTATAATCTATTCTATTTCTTCGATTTTATAATTATTTACTTTTATAAAAATCCTTTTCCTTTTCTATATAAAATCCATCGATTTTATATAAATAATTCATTTTCAAAATACACTTTGAAAATCCCCTTTCCCATATCCAGTATTCTTATGGTATTTAACACACCATATAACAACGATAAATATCGTCCAAACACACATAATCAACAACGGATTATATATCACATCGTATATCACAATATATGAATCACAGTAAAATAAATGTTGAGGAGTCCAGTTGTATTCCTCCAACCTGTTTCCCTGCATCACAGATGTTAAACAATATAGATAACATCACTTTCAGTTCCATATGATATATTCTATTAAACAGAATCAATATAGAAATTCAACTAACTGACTAGCAGTTCAATCAAACAGTCAACACACAGTCAATCAGCCAATATTTAACAGTTCTAAAAATACAACATGAAATTATAAACTATTCAGAGTTAGTGAGATTTACTCACATTTCGCGTTAACCGATAAATAATGATTTGCGCTATTTGATTTAGTCGGACAATTTATTTCGCCATAAATTGTAACGATCTCGGATTCACCCCCGGTCAGTCTCATTGTGTTGCTCCCGTCCATACGATCCCAACGCAACTTACGGTTCGTCAAACTGATAGCGTATGAAAGAGATATCGATTTTACAAGTTGATGCATAAAAAATTAATTTAAATAAAACTTTAGCTAAACAATCGGGCCTCACCACTAAAAGAAACCCGGCCCATTGACCAAACCAGACCCGCCCAATATATATCTGCACCTTTCTTCCTCATCTTCAAGAACTGAACCCGTCGCCTGTGCTCACCATTACCACATCCTTCACCGATCCAAACACCTTCTCTACTTGCTTTGAAATCAAACAAAAATAATGGAAATTCATCTCTTTGATTACAATCTCTCTTCGTATCCTTCAGTCCCGACTCGCGCTTACGAAGGGCATCCCGATCTCGGAGGTACCACACACAGGATCAACAACTTTCTCTTCAAAAAAATCCAAAAACAACACCAATCACTCTATTCGATCTCCTGAGTTCGGATTTGAACTCGAAATGGTTTAAAACCCATTGTATCGCACCACAAAGTGAACCCTAGGTTCACTGTCTAGGATTCGAGCACAACCAGACAGCGTCGCGCCATATAAAAAGTATACCAGGATGAAGACAAATACTCACAGATCTCAGATATATACGTTTTATGATTTATATGTTTTTGATTGATTTTCTTTTGATTTTTGTTTGGGAATTTTCTTTGCTGTGTATCGTTCGACGGGTTTATGTAGGCTGATTGTGGTTGGTTTCGTTTGTGATTGAGAACGAAGGACGTGTGTTTTGTTTTGGTTCACACAATTTAGGATATTTTAGTTTATTTTATTTATTTTCTATTCGTCTTATGTCCTTAAAAATTCCTACGAGCACATACGATATCCAAAAATCACCAAACTGGACATGTAGATAGAGTTCAACATTACGGTCCCAACGAAACTGGTTTCGTCGAATTCCGACTTTGTATGCTCACACAGCGTATTTTTAACCGTCAAAATACTAACTGTTTCTCACTCTAAAAATCCGTACGGCCACACCGTGACCCTAAAAATCACGAAACTGGAAATCTAACAACTATTTGATATTGCGGATCCAACAAAACTGGTTTCGTCGAATTCCGACTTCGTTTGCAAAAGTGGCTATTTTTAATGCTCTAAATAACCAATTTAAATATATAAATATATTTAAATATAATTAAATTTAATATTTAAAAACAAATATTATTGTCTATATTCACAGTGGCATACCCTACAGCTCCAGAATATTCCTGTATGAATTTACAACTCGATATTACATCGTCAGAGTTATATCGATGTTCGATTTCTACTTAAATCCTTATATAAAATATAATTAAATTGTTATGGTCAGGGCACTGTGTAACACCCCACCTCAGCTAGGGTCACTGACAAAGGGAATGCACTAGTTTTGGTGGAGTATTATCTAGGTAAACATGCACAGAGATATCACAAGGAAGAACATAAATAAAGCAGCGGTAGAAATTAAAAACCAACTTTTTATTATTTCCAAGAAAAGAGTCAAAAGCTCATATATCCAAGATACAAATTATTCCATTACATCAAGTTCATAGTAAAGAAGCATAAACTTTAAAACAAAAGTAAATTATTCCCCATAAATAGCAGAAGCAGCCATAGCATAGCCCAAGACCAAACCGTACATGAGCTGTCAGAAAGCAAGTTGAATCCAAGCTAAGAGCTAGTGTTTCCTCCCTGGGAACCTTGGGGGGGAACGAAAGAAAAAGGGGCGAAAGAAAAAGGGTCAGTCATAAAGACTGGTAAGCCCTAGTGACTTTCAGTATGAAAACTAGTAAAGGTAACATGATATGTGAAAACTGGAATTAAACATAAGGATGATAACAGAACTAGTTGGATAATTAAGATAACAAGATAAGTCAAGTCTGGCATCGCATGTTCAAGGTTCGCTGCACCAACTGTACTAGTATTCAAACCCATATCAAGTATTAACCATGAAATGATCCCTTTGTCCAATGTCATGAAGTGACCCATTACGGGGTCCTACGGTACGATCTACTAATCGATCGGCTCCCTACAAGTCCTAGCTCGTCATGTGTCTGTGTCATACGGCCCTATCCAGAAATGTAGTTACCTGTACTAGGTCCACCATAGGGTGTATCAAGTCCTATGGTGCCAACCACCGACACGAATCAAGCACGCACAGTGTAAATCTACGGGTGCCCAATGCCTGCTTTTTCAACTCCGGACTACGTGCACGACCATAGCCCGCCTGAACCTACAATGGCGCACCTACTCAGCCGTCGTTCTGGTCGCTTACAATCAGCCCAGTAATCGTGCCCCACCCTACCTAGTCCCAGGGTATCGTGATACATCTAAGTGGGTTACTGCTGAAAAGGACCGCGTAACTAGGGTTTCTAATGGGTTAAGTGTTGTCATTCAAATTCGTGACTTAACCCTATCCAGATCATGTATCAAGTTGGTTAAGTGTATTCAAGCAGTTCATGACTTAACCCTATCAAGTCATCATGTCAAGTTGGTTAAGTATATTCAAGTGGTTCATGACTTAACCCTATCATGTGGCATTAATTCATTAGTGCACGCCAACTTCTCACATTAGACTAACTGTTGTGGTTACCGGATTTGCCGGGCGGTTCCGGGCAGATTAACACCACAACATAGTCTAACCTCGGGTTTTTACGTGCGATATGACCAACTACCCACATTGGATCCTATTGTTTGCAGCCACTGGATTTTCTGGGCGGTTCCGGGCAGATTTACACTGCAAACTCAACCCAACCTCGAGTTGGCCATTTTCAAGTTTATCTAACTTTCATGCCCACGTTCAAGTTTTCATGTTTAGATTCATGTCGAGTTTTCAAGTCATGTTTTATGTCAAATCGCGTCAAGTTCATGTCCATATTCAGGTTCAAGTCATAATAATGTTCATGTTCAAGTTTAAAGCTAATTCATATTTTACCTAATCTACCCAAATCGTATTCCCATCGCACGAAGGTTCGAATCGATACAAATAAATCTAATTAGGGAGTAACATAAAAAGAAATGGGTATAAGGTGGCAAGAGTGATTACTAGCATAGCATGATATGACTTGAAATAAAACATTACTGGCATATGAAATATTGGCCTCAAACATAAAGATTCCAAATCTAGCAAAATAAGGTACAAGTGTAATGGCGCGGAATTTTCGATCCAGAAAATCAACATAAATACACTGTCAATTACTCGAGCAACGAAAATACCGGAACATTATTAGAAGAATTTAGAGGGTGAGAAAGGAAAGATAGAACTAATAGAATAGAAGAAGAAGAAGATCACAACTGAACTACCTCAGAGTAAACACGAAACCCACAGCGAAACAAATAAAATGTATTTTATAACATAACTTTGAATACATAACTGAATTTGTATATACATACCATATCAAAATATATCTTATATACATCACAGCGGAAATATTCTCTAATAACTAACGGTGAAGCCTTCTGCTTCCAACTCCTCCAAGTGAATCTGTAAAAGCCTGAAACACTTGACTGCCTGTACAATTTTGGGCACCCAAGAGTTTAGGGAAAACAAACAAAATAAACTCTGGGTCAGTCATGGGACTGGTGTGAGTAAATTCCAATCATGCTGTTTTACTTTTGAAAATCCTTTTGAAACAAAAAGATAATAGTAAGACCAGCCCACACATAAACATGGACGGTTTTTACCTTACTATAACCAAAAATACTTTGATATCAAACTCCAGTGATATTATAATAATGTCTACTCAATTAAATAATCAAGTAGCAGAACGCTTGCATCTCACGATCCACATATATATAGTATAAAATCAAAAACCACAGGGCGCTTATTGGAGAATGGATTCCAATAGACAAGGTATGGGAGCACCTTCCGAACAGTGTACTCTAGAGGGATACACCTGGGTTCAACAAGAACGTCTTGCAACCCGGCCACACATGATCGACCACTCATTTAGCTTGAGTGTATCGAATATATTGTTGCCACAGTTGTAGGCCATCCAACCGTCATCCGAAGATACAGAATCGAAAAGAAGTATAAATATGAATTTTCTCTAGATCAGTGACAATACACCCTGCTTGGGGATGACCCAACTAGCCATGCTGCCTAGCCCAACTTTTGTTACTTCCTGGTTGTGAGGCTAGAGGCTACGTCTATCTTCAGAACATCTGATCACCATTCACTTTGAATGCCACATCGTCAAATCCGTAATCACATATTGATTACACAAATGCACACTGGGTGTAGAATAAAGAGAAATTATCTTCTCCCCACCAACTTGGTATATTTGTAAAAACCAATGGCGTGACCGTTGGAAATACTCTGTCAGACACTCGTCCATACACGTTGTCCTGGGACTGGACAAACGAAAACACCAATCCAGAACTGGACGACCCTTTCATTTAACTCCATCTTCAATTATCTTCAGCATCTCTAATTCGTAGCGCTTATGCCTATACGGAGTGGTTTCCGGGTAATATATCCAACTGGTCTCTCCGTATTGACAACGATGGTCAAAACACTTCGTTAGTCTGTTATTTAACCATCGAAGTAAAAACATTCATTCAAATGTATACTGGACATCACACAAACACAGGTACTTTTTATTTAACAATTGTTTTAATTCTTCGAATTCCCATTTCTTACCAGATATTTCTCAAATCCCGTTTTAGCCTTTTTACACTTCTTGGAAAACAATTCCAGTTATTATAAACTCTTATTCTTTCATTGTTCCAGAAAATATACGTTATTAATGTTCGAAACATTTCCATTCTTTTCACGTTATTTATTTTCTACACTTGGATAATATATCCTAACTTCATTGGAAAAATATTTCCAATTTCAATTTAAACATTTTAATCTACCAAGCGTTCACTTTGAAATATTATTCACTTTAAAAAATGTGAATATCATTTCTATTATAGAAATATGAGCATCTTTATCAAATAACTTATTATTCAAGTAATAAATACCATCATCTTGTTTACCGAAATCTCTTTCCTGATTTATATTCCCATTCCACTTTATAAACTCTATTTCTAAGTCAACTTCTTGTTGAATCAATATCTAGTTTATCACTAAATATTGATTCCTATCTTATTAACATTTATTTGTTTAAAACTAAATGTTAATTATCCTATCAGATTATAATTCCTAAAAATAATTTACTTTTAATACATTCGACATCGTCGAATTCTAGTTCCAAATCCTAATGGTTTAATTCTAAATATATTTCAAATATCGAAATACTGCCATCGTTTTCTACCATGATTCTCTCATTTCTCTTTGTAAACTAATTCGTATATTATCTTTGAACAAACGTCATTACTTATTATTTCAGAATAAGTGGATCTCAAACCAAATTGTTTCATTCCTTAGGAAGTGCTGCTATATATAAAAATTATGCTTAAGTCTGGTTAACAACGTTAATTTATCGTTACAGTTCAAAACTTGTCATATGCTGTAATATTCTCCTTTATAATTAATCTTGACATAACAGTCACGCTTAAGCCTAATCAACAACGTTTATTTTATCGCTATAGTTTTCAAACTTGCAATACGCTGCCATATTCTTTTTGTAACTAATTTTAACATCTCTTTTCCCCTTACAAATTGATATCGTTCCTCGATAATAGTGAAGCCGTTCAAGTTGGGGTATTTTATTTACCTCTCAGACCTTGATCGACAACGTTCTTACCTTAGAACAGATATAAGTCTGTAACTCTAATTCTTTATTACTTATAATGTCTATCAGACCGTATTTTCTTGTTTAATTTTGACTATGGTTTTTATAACACCATATTCTTACTTTGAAATCTCAGTTGTTTATGATTATTTATTTTAAACATTAACTCTTCGCTTTTCCATTCCACCATTCTATTTATAACTTCTTAAATTAAAAAGATAATTAAATCTCATTAATTTTGATTAATTTATTTCTAAATTGTTTTCATTAGATTAATTAAAGACGAATTAATCTAATAATCATTTTCCCAAATAACAGTTGATTAAATCAACTTCATTTCATCAGTAAATTCGTTAACTGATTTTTAATTACTTCTTAACATTAATATAATTAATCTAATAATATTTCTAACTTTTTGTTTTAAAATAACTATCCAAATTATTCACTCGTAGGATAATTATATCTTAATAACTTATTTAAATGTCAAATATTCGTTTATATTTACTTTATAAAACGAACTCTCAAATACTGGTTTATAATATAACTTCTATTATAAATTTAAATCTTCTCTTTAATTATAAAAATATAATTTTTATAATTACTTCGTTGATTTGCCTGACGGCCAATCAACTCCTTAACAAAACGATGGGCTTACGGTCGATTGTTACCACCTTCTTAATCGATATCGTTTATTTATTTATCAAAGCAAATGTTGAATTTTCATTCAAGGTTAATTATTCACACGGGGTTTTAAATGTAATTCGGGTTCAAACAGTGCATACACAACAAACAGTACATATAAATATTGGGGAATCCGGTTGGATTCCTCCAACCGGTTTCCGCATCCACAGGTGTTAGTCAAACAATTTTCACTGATTCCATACTATGGAATATAAAATTGATGGGATCAGTACCCAACAAATGATGTGTGTGTATATGACGATATTCAATCAATTTAAATTGTAATTTATCTAATCAACCATCACGCAGCATTCAACCAACATTAGAAAATAATTATAATACTTTAAAATAGATCAGAGTTAGTGAATTTACTCACCTTGGCGCGTTAACCGTTAAATAACGATTTGCGTCAGTTTTCACTAATTTTCGTGAATTCTTGAAGCCTTGTTCTTCCTCAAACAAGAAATCACGCTGCTCCATTTCAGCATGATTTACAAGACCGATAACTCCATCCCTCAGTTCTTCTCAAACCCGTCCATTCTACACCTTCGACTACAACTCCACGTGTGAACAACTTGCACTACACTTGTTTCCCAACTCCTTGCGTTTCGTTTGTATACAGTGAGTACTTCACTCCTAAATCCACTTTCATACTAGCGCCCAGCACCCTTTTGTTCCTCCACCAAAACAAATGTCAACTACACCGTTTACTTAGATCATACACCACTCCTTCAACATCGTGCTCGTTCATGCACCTAGGACCTCTCTTCTTTCTATCCTTCCATGCAAACCGCCTTGTCCCGGAAAGATACAAAACCGCACCTTGTAGCTCACCAGAAATGCTGCTCACGCACGCCTCATTCCACCCTACACAGTCCCGTACTGCTCTGATTCGCTGCCTCACCTCTTCCCAGTGGCATGTCCTCCCACGCACTCATGTCGGCACTCACCCCACATTAAAACCTCCTGCTTCTCAAACAAACAGACCGCTTATTATTAAAATGCCCGACTTATACATGCATGCGGACCTTTGTTTAATCTTCCTTCAACTAACGAGATCCGCAACAGAACATCATGTGAAGCTCTACCGTGTGATTTCCATCAAAGAAGCTGCTGATTCGAATCCTTGGTTTCCTCTCCAGTGTTACTCAAACCCACACACTTGCCGCATCATCACAACTCACTCCCGACTCCATCATACCACCCTCTATACTCGCGTTCTACAACTCCATCCTTCATCCGATCATTATTTCAAGATTAGTACGGCCTCTTTCCTTTGTCTGCAACTTTTCATCACTCCATGTACTCATGTTCACACACTTCACGCAAAGCTCTCGCTATTTCCAGTCGACCTGAACCATCTCTTTGCTGCAGCTCCTTCCACTTCACATATATATGCTTCGGAATTTCAGTGTAGTATGGGTCTGGATTATTAAATGACATTAAAGGCTGTGGAAACAAAAGAAATGTTTTTGTGAAGAAGAAATCTCGTGATGTATATTTATAGGGCCAGAGACTTAAGGACTAAGTATTACTGTTTTGGTAAGAAGTACACCCTCCAACGTAGGCTTGTAGATTCATTTAAATGTTGATTTGAATTTCGGTATGGCATGGATTATGGGGTACCATACTTAACAAGAAATGGATCATTATCTTCAGTTGAACGCAATAGGTGATGATAATTTCCACCTAGCTCTATTTTTAGGGTAATGCTTCCATTGATTATGTGGTACTTGGTTTTCAGCGGAGCCTCCTATATAGGGTGATGATTCCCTAAGCTCAGGCATGTGAAATCCACAGAGAAAAAATATAGTAAGCATGTGTTTGATTTGTTTTCCTTACTTATGAAGGAATAGGGACGTGCAAATCCTTTTAGTGTGTAGGTTAGGTTCGGTTATTTAATCAGTAGTATAATGTCAGAAGCCACGTTTTAGTGATTTTCCAAATATATGGCCATGCTGTATAGGATTGCGTAGGCATGTTCACTCAACTTTTTTTAGGATAGCTCTTTATTTTGGGAAGAGGTTGTTGTACCCTTTTTACAATGGAAAGCATGGTCTTTAACTTTGATTTGCCCGTACATAGCTTATAGCCTGTGTCTAATGCATGGAGGATGTATCCTTTTCCTTAGTTGCCAAGGTAACACATATATTATATATTTAATTTTGTTGTTCCGTTTACTTATTACGATACATCTCTTTAATTGGTTTAAAGATTGGTTTACCTCAATCTCTATTATTACACTTACGTATGGACAAAAGTAAGAGTACATCGTGCTCAACGTCGATCCCAAAAATATAATAATACCGGTACATTAACTCATATTTTGAAATCCCAAAATATCGATATAGGGTGCAAAATACTCCAAATAAAAAGTTACATATTTAATTAATTAAAAATTACAGTAAAATTCTAAAAATTAAATTATCAATACGTCCCAAAAGAACCTTGTCCAAATTCGAAACCAATATCTAGTTATAACGAATAAACCGTTACGGTCAATAAACGATTCTATAGCGACTTTCTGAATATTTGATTTGGACATATCTTGCAATCTATTCGACGAAATCTCTATTGTCCACTTCCTTTAGAAAAATACAGTTCAACAGATTCCAACGTTTCTTGTTTCGCATAAATCCGATTTAAAACGAGTCCTGTACACTCAGTTGAAGTTCAGAACGTTAAATTACGAACTACCGCGACATTACGGGCTAGATTATATTTTTATACGTTCAACTTCATTTTAATTAATATATAAATCCATTTATATTATGAATTCAATATTTAAACTGATTTAAATATTCAAATTCAAACCGATAAAAATGCGGGACATTACAACTAGTCAAAATAACAGTTGTCACAAGGTGATAGAATAGTCATGGTAACGACTGTCATAAGGTGATAGTATAGTCATAGTAAGGATTGTCATAAGATGATAGTATAGTCACGGTACGACTGTCATAAGGTGATAATCATAAACATGTGGCTAATAACAGATTTAACATGATAATAAGAGGGGTTTCTCTTTTTGATTTACAACATGAATAGGCCCCAAATCGATGTCATAGTAATATTCAAGAGTCAAGACCCAAGATGAACAAGAATGAATGTAAACAGTCATCATACATAGGTCCAATTTCAATTTTACATCATATTCATAATACATTTACAGTTTAAATCTGAAAATAACTGGGGCTTACAGATCGTGGTTCGAGAATTAGAAAAAGAGAGTTGTTTGTTGCTTAGTCAAGTCCTAATAGAAGTCCCCTAATCAGCAATTCCTTTAACGCAGTCTCAACGTAGTAGAAGCAGTCCCTCTCTCAAACTTTTCAACCAGAATCAGAGCAGCATAAGGTCAGAAAGAAATTTGGTGTAGAGAGACTGGTGTTAGGGGCTGTATTTATAGGGTTAGGTCAACGAATGTGGACAAAAATGAGGCCTCATACATCAGAGTGAATCTAGCTTCAGAAACGAGCTCGGGCACCAGGTCGACCCCCAAGTCGACACTATAGTCGACCTGGCCCTGGGTAGGTCGACTACATAGTCGACCCCCAGGTCGACCCGGTCCTGGGCGGGATTTTTCTCGCCCAGTCCATTTGGAGGTTTGAAATTCGAATTTTGAATTTGAATTGAGTCTGTTTTGAATTTGAAAATTTCTGAAAACTTCAAATGGTCATAACTTGGTCATACGGACTCCGATTTTCGAAAACTCGGACTTGTTTCCAAGAAGAATTTCGAGACGAACGTAATGGCGTAACCCGTTTCCCTTGATTATTATTTTAAAAATTAATTCTGCCTTCATTTATGGTTATTACACGTTATAAAAACACGGGTTGTTACATTCTCCCCTCCTTAAAGGATTTCGTCCCCGAAATCTCTAAGTTAGGGAGGATGTGTCCTACCATCCAATCAACCATCTACTCAAAGCATCATCCACAGGCAACCATTGTCCTTAAAAGACTTCTAGTGTTGTATGAACATATGCAGAAAGTGTGTGTATATGAACTTTATCTAATGTAAAAGATCAGGCGGTTACTGATTCAGTAAACCTCCTTAATGCAAAATATGTTAGTGTCTGAATCCAACATGTATGCAAATTCCTAGCATAGTTTATAATCTCTACATGAATGCATAGTCATTCATCCATATGCAACATCCAAGTGATAGCATAACAAGTTCCATCCATGTACAAGTATAAGCACCCATGCATATGCAACATGAAAATGTGACTGAGCCGATCTAGTGCCTAATGTGTGTCATGCATCCACTAGCAACCATTTGCAACCACTTGCAACCATTTGCAACCATCAACCATAACATGTTTCAATCACATGTTTACATCCATATGGTTCTACCTAAGGTTCTCAAGATAAGATCGAGAAGATAACAAGACAAACATAGATATTAGAAGCATGGTACGAAAAGGTTTTAAAGGAAAAAGAGATCGAGAATGTACCCTCAAAAAGAAATGGGTAAAGCGCGCGTATCTTTTCTTCGGTTTCCCAAGTTGCGTCCTCTTGGGCTTCACTCCACTGCACTTTCACTAGCTTGACTTCTCGATTCCTTAGCTTCTTAATCTCCGTTCCTAAGATACGAATTGGAACTCGCCTCAATTTTGCTTCTTTATCCACTTCCACGTCTTCAAGGATGCTTGGCTCAACCACTTCGGCTGACTCATGCAAACACTTCCGGAGATGCGAGACGTGAAAGACATTGTGTACTCCAGACAACTTCTCGGGTAAGTCTACCTTGTAGGACATCCGTCCAATCCTCTCAATGATGGGGAACGGTCATACAAATCTTGGTGCTAGCTTTCCAACTGCTCCAAAATGAACTGCATTGCGTAACGGAGAAACCTTTATAAAGACCATATCTCCGACTTTGAACTCTAAGTCTGTCCTTCTCTGGTCCGCATAAGATTTCTGTCTATCTTGGGCCGTTTTCATCCGTCTTCGTACCAACTCAATCTTCTCAGAAGTGTCCCTTATCATGTCGGGCCCAAGTATAAGTCTGTCTGTCGTCTCCCACCAACAAGTTGGCGACTTGCACGGTCTTCCATGTAGGGCTTCGAACGGTGCCATTCTGATGCTAGCTTGGTAACTGTTATTATACGCAAACTCCATGAGAGGAAGATGGTCTTCCCAAGTACCACCAAAGTCAAGAATGCATAGCCTCAGGAGATCTTCTAGTACCCTATTTACCCTTTCGGTTTGTCCAACCGTCTGTGGGTGATAGGTCGTGCTTAAGTTCAGTCGTGTTCCCATTGCTTCTTGGAGACTATTCCAAAATTAGCTAGTGAAAATCGGGTCATGATCACTAACAATACCAGAAGGAACTCCATGCAATCATACTATCTCTCGAAGGTAAATAGATGCTAGCCCTGATGCGGTCCTCTTGCTCTTCAACGGAATGAAGTGAGAGCTTTTCGTGAGTCTATCAACTATGACCTATATGCTAGTATTTCCCTTCCTAGACCTAGGCAGTCCATCCACGAAATCCATCGAGATACTCTCCCATTTCCATTGCGGAACCTCCAAAGGATGTAATAGCCCACCGGGCTTCTTCGACTCGGCCTTTACTTGTTGGCACACCATGCACTTCGAAACAAACTCTGCCACGTCCTTTTTCATTCCATCCCAAAAGAAATTGCGTTTCATATCCCTGTACATCTTATCCCCTCCGGGATGTATAGTCATCTTCGAGTGGTGCGCTTCTTCGAGAACTCTCCTTACTAAGTCTCCCACTTGTGGGACACATAACCTTCCATCGCGCCTTAGCCATCCCTTGTCATCTATGGCATACCTACTGAGGCAACTTGACGTCTCACCTCTAATCAGCTTGTCCATGATTTCAACTAGCTGTGGGTCTTCCTTCTGTGAAGTCCCTACTAGATCTAGAAGTGTAGGTCTTAACTCAAGAGATGCAAACGTAGCAGTCAATGACTCAACAGCAGGTGTAAAATCAAAGGTTGCTAAAAACTCAAGGCTTTTCATTTCAACAAACAAGGGGCTCAAAGTCAGCCTTTTTCTACTTAGCGCGTCTACCACCACATTACCCTTGCCAGGGGTATAAGCAATATCGAAGTCATATGATGCCAAGAACTCCATCCACCGCTGTTGTCTTAGATTCAAGTCTTTCTGTGAGAAGAGGTACTTAAGCGATTTGTGGTCGGTATACAGCTCGAACCTCTCCCCTAGAAGATAATGGCGCCAAGCTTTAAGTGCAAAAATAATCGCGGCCAACTCCAAGTCATGCGTGGGATAGTTTTTCTCGTGGACTTTAAGTTGTCTGCCCCCGTAGCATATTACTCTTCCTTCTTGCATTAGGACAGCGCCTAACCCCGTGCTGCACGCATCTGTGTACACGGTAAACATCTTACCTCCATCGGGTAATGCTAAGACTGGAGCTGTGGTGAGGGCTCTCTTAAGTCTCTGAAAAGAAGCATCACATTCTAGGTCCCATGCAAAAGGTAGGTTCTTCTTTGTTAATTTAGTAAGAGACGCTGAAATCTTAGCGAAGTCCCTAATGAACTTCCTGTAGTAGCCCGCCAAACTGAGAAAGCCCCTCACCTCCGTTGCATTCTTAGGAATTTTCCAGTCCTGTACCGCGACTACCTTTGCGGGGTCCACGGCTATGCCTTGCTTAGAAACTACATGTCTAAGGAACCGAACTTCCTTCCTCCAAAAATGGCATTTGGAGAACTTAGCCTTTAACTGGTGTGCTCTAAGCATTTCCATGACTTCCTTGAGATGCCTAGCATGCTCTTCTTCATCTTTTGAGAAGATCAAAATATCATGCACGAAAACTACCACAAACTTGTTAAGGAACTCCCGAAACACCCTGCTCATCAAATCTACAAAGTATGCGGGTGCATTCATTAACCCAAACGGCATAACGAGCCATTCGAAGAACCCATCCGGAGTCCTAAACGCAGTTTTGTCAATGCTATCCTCAGCCACTCTGAGCTGATGGAATCATGTGGCTAGATCGAGTTGAGAGAAAACAGATGCTCCCACAAGATGGTCAAACAGATCGTCGATTCTTGGTAGTGGGTGCCTATTCTTCTTTGTCAGCTTGTTTAACTCACGATAATCTACGCACAGACGAAGCGATCCATCCGCCTTAGTAACGATTACTACCGGAGCACCCCATTCAGAAATGCTTTGTCTTATGAATTTTTTCTCAAGCAACTCGTTGATTTGTTTATTGAGCCCTCTTCATTCTCGCGGGGCCATGTGCCTAACGGGCAATGAAACTGGCCTGGCATTATCAACAAGATAAATTCGGAACTCTATCTCGCGTTTAGGAGGTAATCCCCTCACTTCATCAAAGACATTTAGATATTCTCGGACCACTCTTACAGATTGCAAATTATCGTCGGACGAGTCAAGGGATTCAAGATAACATAACATGACCGGACCCTTAGGGTTACAAGAAATTTCAAGGGTATTACCAAGGCGTGTCATGAGCCTCACTACCCTTCGTTCACAATCAAGAATGGCTCTATAATCGGACAGCCAGTCCATACCTAGGATCAAACCGTATCCCATAAATCCGAGAACATAAGCATTACACGTGAATTCTACGCTTAAGATATAGATCCTCAAATCCACACACATCATAGATAAATGGGCGGAGCCCCTAATTAGATTTGAAACTATAACGAGATCCTCAACCAGACTAGTACTTAGGTGCAGATTTTCAACAATATCAGAAGAAATAAAAGTATGCGATGCGCCAGAGTCAAATAAAGTTCGAACCGGAAAGTCAGAAATGTAAACAAGGCTTTCTACGGAAATATTACTACCTCGGTCAGGAGCTGGAGCGGTGTTGAGAGCATGCAACTGCCCTCCAGAAGGTCCTGCTCGCTGAGTCTGCCCTTGCCACTGCCCTTGCTTCTTAGGGCAATCCTTGCTGATGTGTCCAGTATCTCCACAATGAAAGCATTCACCCAACTTCCTCTTCTTCCTTCTACAGTCTTTAGCTAGATGTCCAGTAATACCACAGAAGTTGCACTTCCTCGTCTCACGTGATTTGTTGTTTCTCTTGTTATTCTTATTATTCTTGTTGTTCCCCTTCTTGAAGTCAGCCTTCTTATTCTGAGTCTCATTAGGCTTAACCTCCTTCTTGCTATTCTTGTCTTCCTCATGGAGTAGAGCCATATCCACCAAGCTTTCAAAGGTCACCCCCGTGGGTATATGAGTTAGGGCCAAGCTGTGTAGTGGCTCGTTCAATCCTCGAGCAAAGCGTACAGCCTTTTTCTGGGCTGTGTTGACCAAATCCAAACCGAACCGAGCAAGCTGATTAAACTTATTCACGTACTCCCTCACAGATATATCCCCTTGCTTGAGTGCTAGGAACCTCTCCATCTAAAGGTTCTCCTCTGCCGACGATAGGAATTTGAGCCCAAACCTTTCTCTAAAGTCTGCCCAAGTCTCAACTGGCCTGGTAGCGTTGGTGACTTCCCACCAAAATGCAGCTTCCTCTTTCAACAACCATGCTGCCAACTGAACTTTCCTATGGTCCTCCATATCAAAGATAATGAACAAGTCTTCTGTTTCCTTTAGCCAATTTCGTGCCTCAACGAAGGTTTCAGTTCCGACGAAGTTCTTGCTGCCCATCGCTTTAAAGTCTTTGCATATTTTGGCAAAGGCAACACCAGGAGGAGGAGGAACCGTGGCCACTGAGGGAGGAGGAGGAGGGATGTCTGCCGTGCCCGCGTCGTTGGCCCTAGCTTCTAAGTACCTTCGGAACCATCCAAGCACGGGTATTCCCTCAGGAAGGCTAAGATCGGCCATGCTGAAAAACGAAAAGAAAAGATTCAAACAAGGAAACAAAGGGAAGTGCTAATGGCTTCTTGGGGAATAACCTTTTTAGACATAAAACTTTTCTTGAAAAATGCTTCTTTATAAATGGTTTTGAAAACAGTTTCAGAAGGTTTTTAAAACTTTTGCCCAGCCTGGTAACCTTCTTCTCTGATACCAAATTGTAAGACCCCACCTCCGCTAGGGTCACTCACAAAGGGAATGCACTAGTTTTGGTGGAGTATTATCTAGGTAAACATGCACAGAGATATCACAAGGCAGAACATAAATAAAGTAGCGGTAGAAATTAAAAACCAACTTTTTATTATTTCCAAGAAAAGATTCAAAAGCTCATATATCCAAGATACAAATTATTCCATTAAAACAAGTTCATAGTAAAGAAGCATATACTTTAAAACAAAAGTAAATTATTCCCTATAAATAGTAGAAGCAGCCATAGCATAGCCCAAGACCAAACCGTACATGAGCTGTCAGAAAGCAAGTTGAATCCAAGCTAAGAGCTAGTGTTTCCTCCCTGGGAACCTAGGGGGGAAACGAAAGAAAAAGGGGTAAAAGAAAAAGGGTCAGTCATAAAGACTGGTAAGCCCTAGTGACTTTCAGTATGAAAACTAGTAAAGGTAACATGATATGTGAAAACTGGAATTAAACATAAGGATGATAACAGAACTAGTTGGATAATTAAGATAACAAGATAAGTCAAGTCTGGCATCGCATGTTCAAGGTTCGCTGCACCAACTGTACTAGTATTCTAACCCATATCAAGTATTAACCATGAAATGATCCCTTAGCCCAGTGTCATGAAGTGACCTAATATGGGGTCCTACGGTACGATCTACTAATCGATCGGCTCCCTACAAGTCCTAGCTCGTCATGTGTCTGTGTCATACGGCCCTATCCAAAAATGTAGTTACCTGTGCTAGGTCCACCATAGGGTGTATCAAGTCCTATGGTGCCAACCACCGACACGAGTCAATCACGCACAGTGTAAATCTATGGGTGCCCAATGCTTGCTTTTTCAACTCCGGACTACGAGCACGACCATAGCCCACCTGAACCTACAATGGCGCACCTACTCAGCCGTCGTTCTGGTCGCTTACAATCAACCCAGTAATCGTGCCCCACCCTGCCTAGTCCCAGGGTATCGTGATACATCTAAGTGGGTTACTGCTGAAAAGGACCACGTAACTAGGGTTTCTAATGGGTTAAGTGTTGTCATTCAAATTCGTGACTTAACCCTATCCAGATCATGTATCAAGTTGGTTAAGTGTGTTCAAGCAGTTCATGACTTAACCATATCAAGTCATCGTGTCAAGTTGGTTAAGTATATTCAAGTGGTTCATGACTTAACCCTATCATGTGGCATTAATTCATTAGTGCACGCCAACCTCTCACATTAGACTAACTGTTGTGATTACTGGATTTGCCGGGCGATTCCGGGTAGATTTACACCACAACATAGTCTAACCTCGGGTTTTTACGTGCGATATGACCAACTACCCACATTGGATCCTATTGTTTGCAGCCACTAGATTTGTCGGGCGGTTCCGGGCAGATTTACACTGCAAACTCAACCCAACCTCGAGTTGGCCATTTTCAAGTTTATCTAACTATCATGCCCACGTTCAAGTTTTCATGTTTAGATTCATGTCGAGTTTTAAAGTCATGTTTTATGTCAAATCGTGTCAAGTTCATGTCCATATTCAGGTTCAAGTCATAATAATGTTCATGTTTAAGTTTAAAGCTAATTCATATTTTACCTAATCTACCCAAATCGTATTCCAATCGCACGATGGTTCGAATCGATACAAATAAATCTAATTAGGGAGTGACATAAAAAGAAATGGGTATAACGTGGCAAGAGTGATTACTTGCATAGCATGATATGACTTGAAATAAAACATTACTGGCATATGAAATATTGGCCTCAAACATAAAGATTCCAAATCTAGCAAGATAAGGTACTAGTCAAAATAACAGTTGTCACATGGTGGTAGAATAGTCATGGTAACGACTATCATAAGGTGATAGTATAGTCATAGTAACGATTGTCATAAGATGATAGTATAGTCACAGTACGACTGTCATAAGGTGATAATCATAAACATGTGACTAATAACAGATTCAACATGATAATAAGAGGGGTTTCTCTTTTTGATTTACAACATGAATAGGCCCAAAATCGATGTCATAGTAATATTCAAGAGTCAAGATCCAAGATGAACAAGAATGAATGTAAACAGTCATCATACATAGGTCCAATTTCAATTTTACATTATATTCATAATACATTTATAGTTTAAATCTGAAAATAACTGGGGCTTACAGATCGTGGTTCGAGAATTAGAAAACGAGAGTCGTTTGTTGCTTAGTCAAGTCCTAATAGAAGTCCCCTAATCAGCAATTCCTTTAACGCAGTCTCAACGTAGTAGAAGCAGTCCCTCTCTCAAACTTTTCAACCAGAATCAGAGCAGCATGAGGTCAGAAAGAAATTTGGTGTAGAGAGACTGTTGTTAGGGGCTGTATTTATAGGGTCAGGTCAACGAATGTGGACAGAAATGAGGCCACATACATCAGAGTGAATCTAGCTTTAGAAATGAGCTCGGGCACCAGGTCGACCCCCAGGTCGACAATATGGTCGACCAGGCCCTGGGTAGGTCGACTACATAGTCGACCCCCAGGTCGACCTGGTCCTGGGTGGGATTTTTCCCGCCCAGTCCATTTGGAGGTTTGAAATTCGAATTTTGAATTTGAATTGAGTCTGTTTTGAATTTGAAAATTTCTGAAAACTTCGAATGGTCATAACTTGGTCATACGGACTCCGATTTTAGAAAACTCGGACTCGTTTCCAAGCAGAATTTCGAGACGAACGCAATGGCGTAACCCGTTTCCCTTGATTCTTATTTTAAAAATTAATTCTGCCTTGATTTATGGTTATTACACGTTATAAAAACACGGGTTGTTACGTGCTGCATTTCTGAGAATTTGATTTGGACATAACTCAAAATCTACACGACGAAATCCTGATTTTTCTCTTCTACTAGAAAGATATACTCCACCAGCTCCACACGTTTCTTGTTTCATAGAAATCCGATTTAAAAAGAACCCTGTATATCCAGTTGAAGTTCAAATCGCCAAATAGCGAACTGCCGCGTCGTTACGCGCTCTATTTTAATTATATTATAATTCTACGTTCAAACTGACGTCGATTGAATATATTAATTATTCAAATTCAATCCCAAGCTGAATTAAATATCACAGATGATCCGGTTCACACCATATCGTCATTTCAGCCAATTCTGATTATTTCAGAATTAAATATATTATTTAATTTATTATTTTAATTAAATATTCCCAGCTATTTAATTCCACGACCATTAAATTCACTATATCACTATTTATATAATTAAATAAATTAATTACAATACCTCTGCAAATGTGGGTCATTACAGGAACTAACCCGGCATCGTAACGCCCTCAGGAATATTAGGTTCCCTGGACATGCTGAAAAGAAAAGGAAAAAGTGATCCAAATAGAGAATCGAAATATATTACATATGGCTTTGGGGAATATGTTTTTCAAAACAAACTTTTCTTTTGAAAATGCTTTCTTTTAAAAACCTTTTTGAAAACAATTTTTAAAATCTTTTATCCTATCTGGTAACCTTTAGCTCTGATACCAAGTGTGACACCCCACGTCCGTTTATGTCACTCTTATGCATTAAGTTTCGGGAAACTTTATCGGTAAACAGAAACAAAAATATTACAAGACAAATATAAAAAAACTGCGGAATTTAGAACTTTATTGAGCAGAAAACATCGTGGTTCAAAACATAGTCACATCATGAGTCTAAAATATATAAAACCCAGTACATCAACTTAAAACTTATGTCTTCTAGTAAATCATCAGAGTACGATAAACATGTAAAGAGCATAATCCCCAAAAACATAGCCATAGTAGAGAAGGTACGAAATCAAGCAGTACATTTATCAGCTCCAAGCAGAAGGAAAGAAGAATCCTGATCAAGCTTGAGTATTCCCACTCTGGGGGGGCGTAAGATAATGAAGAGGAAACAAAATAGGTCAGACATAAATTTGGCGAGTCCAGTTACTTTTTAGCATATTAATAAGTAAAAGTGTAACGTCCCAGATTTTTCAGTCATTTAAATTAGTATATTTAAATCTGTTTATATATTATACTGGAAATATAATGGGTTTTATATTGAATTTTATTTAATAAAATGGAGTTCAAATATATATAATTATAATAATTAAAACGAACTCGAAATGCAGCAGTAGTTCGTAATTTTCGATCTAAACTTTAATTGAATATACTGGATCCGATATAGGTCGGATTTCTGTGAAACAAGAAAAATTTGAATCGTTTTGATTATATTTTTCTACTGGAAGAGAAAATGGATATTTCATATTTTTTTGTTGCAATTTATGTCCAATTAAATTTTAAAATAGTCGCAATGGAATTCGTTAATAAACGATAACGTTTAATAAATAAATTAATAAGGGTTTTCATTTACCATTAAACTAGGAAATGACATGAGTGTGGTGGTACCATTAAACTAGAATAGTGTGCACAGTGTACTGTGTTTAGTGTTAAAGGTGGATTGGGGAAAGCCTAAAGG
Organism: Allium sativum; assembly: GCA_030737875.1. Classification (NCBI taxonomy): domain Eukaryota; kingdom Viridiplantae; phylum Streptophyta; class Magnoliopsida; order Asparagales; family Amaryllidaceae; genus Allium; species Allium sativum. The sequence goes on from CM060918.1 coordinate 730,519,868, forward strand.
CACTGTATCCAACGAGAATGAGGAGAGGTGCAGTTTGCGGTCTAGTGATATTGAGGCGTATAGTATATTTTAGGAAGCAGGGAGGTTTGTTTGTGTGGTGAAGTGAAGACAAGGAATGGTGGAGCGGCCAAGGAAATACTGATGACGTTGAAGTCGACGGATCTAGCAAGAGACGGTGGAAGCTAGAAACAAGATGGAAAGGTAAATAACAAATTACTGAAGTATTTATATAATATGTGTAAACAACTTTTAAACTATGCCTAAATATTTATCTATATATAAGCCAAATTAGTTCGAGCTGTATACATGACCAACTTTTAGTTTGTTTTAGGCCTAATTTCTTTTTAAATTAGTCTAATAAGATAAAGAAAAGGATATGCTTAAACTAGGTTCAAATTTGCCTAATCTAGTTTTATCTTGCCGAAGATATACCTAGCTAGTTCCCCTTTGTACATGTTTAATCCACTTGTGAGAAAATAGGAAAGGCGTCAAACTTTGTAGCGAAAACTTTTTTATTAACCAAACTATGTTTCACCTTGTATGCTCAGACCGGAAAAGTAATAGCTACGATGTAACGTTAGGGTAGAGGGACAGGATGACACATCTAATTTTGATGGAATAGGTAACAGTATGATAATATAACATAACCAGATTTATACACGGAAGATTAAATGTTAATTAGGGATTATAAAATAAAATACTATTTAAGTATTAAGGATATTATTTAATAGGCGAATAACGTATTAAATTTATAAATGTGTCATGCAGCAGCAACAGGATCAGTAGAAACAAGTGACGTTAGATCCATACCGGCAAGCGTAACATTTAGAGATGATTTAGACAGAGTTGGATGCAGCTGAGAGGGTTAATTAAATTAAACACTTGTTTAATTTAATTGAAACGAATTATTCCAATGTCGAATGGAATCCAGGTGAGTTTAACTCACTCGGTTTTTCCCATTTATATATTATATAAACCGGGTTTTTATTTTGTGTGCATTGTTTGCTAATGATTGATGATTTGATGACTGGTTGCATATATGTTGAATATTTTGATATTCATTTATTAAAATTAAATGTTTGTTTAATTTAATCAAATTAAATCGTTATTTTGGAGATTAGATTCCAAATGAGGTAACTCACCTTGCTAGTTACGTTTATAATAATACAGACGTATTAAATAAATAATTTGATGTTTAAATGGACGTTATAAATTGTTTGTTGACCATTCTTAGTTAAATTGTTTGTCTCTGTTTATCGTGATATTATTGTATTGAATTCAAGGTAACCCATTTTGATGCAGGGAAGGACAGGTTGGAGGGATCCAACCGGATTCCTTAAATATTTTGTTTATATTCATATTATATTATATGAATTATATAATCAGTATGATGAAATGATTAATTCACCGTTGATCGTTGAATTAAAATTCAACAACTGTTTGTTTTAACCAATGGATGATATTGGTTGAGTAATTGACAACGATTGACCTGAAAATGAATCATTTTATTAACACTGATTTACAGTCAGATAAATTGATATGAATAAGGTTATAAGAATTCATTTTATAACCAAACGGATTTCAAAATCTATTCTATATAGATTATTTGAACCAAGGTTTATTAAAAGAATTAAATAATTATTTTTATCTTATAATTGTAAATCGAGTATATAAAGAGAATTCCTATGTTAATGTGTTTTATAAGCAATGAGTAGAAATTAATCGAATGATTGAGGATTGAACTAATTGTTTCAAATAACAATTAATTGTGATTATTTAATTAATTTGGTTGTTAATTAAGTAAAAGGAAAGTATTTAAAGTGAGTAAAAGAAAGTACTAACCATGCTTCGGGTTGACTAAGTCAATTGTGTTAAACTAAGATAGATTATTAAATAGATTATTGAATTATTTTTAAAATTGAAATATTGTTTTTAATTATATAAAAGGAAGATCAAATATCAATGTTGAAGTACACAAAATTTCTAATGAGGTTGGAATTAATTATTATTATTTTTAAAGTGATAAATCTTAAAATAAAATTCTTTTAATAGAAATTTATGAAGTGGTAAACCTTATCTGTAGTTAAACAAGATTATAAGCAAATATATATTTAATATGAATTCTTATAAGGATCCTATTAGTGAGATTTCTTTATAAAATCCAAACAGGGCAAATTGTAAAGGCAAGCTATAAATGGACTAATGTTATAAGAGGCAAACGATGTTAGAAAATGGATTTATAATCTGAAGGAAGTAAAGGAAATTTAAAGGTGTAAGGATGAGGAAATAGAAATGATTAAAATGAGAAAGAGTGATTTTGAATTGGAAAAGGGTTTTCAAAATATAATTGATGGAATTAAAATCGTGTGTAAAATCGAATGGTAAATAAAAGTACTGGGATAATTATTGGAATGAGATTTGGTTGATAAACTCATGTCTATTCTGAAGATAAGAATGTTGTCGACTCAGGGTCTGAGAGGTAAATAAAATACCTTAATTTGAACAACTTCATGATTATCCAAGAATGATATGATTTTAGTAACGAGGGTAGTTGAGGAAGCTAAGTTAAATATTCCCGTGAAGAATAATATGAACTATGATTCGAAGAATTATAAATTGAATAAATTGATTTGGAAATAAGAAGTGGAAACGGTATTTCAAATGTTGGAAGTTTTAGAAATTTGATGGACAAATGTTTAACTAAAGAAGCCAAATGATGTTGTATACTGAGCCAATGAATCCACTTTATTTTTCGATGGATGATGGTTGTTTATTATGATAGTTAAATCACCGACTATCAAAATCTGACCAAATCGATTGTTGGCATGGAAAAACCGGGATCGAATTTATATTCGAAAACCATTCCGACCAGCAACTACGTTAATGTTGAAGTTGGAGCAATTGAAGACCGTGGATCTTCATAAGAGAAAGGATTGCTGTCGAATTTCTCTGACTTGCAACCAGAGATTTTCTGATGTGATTCGGTCATGGTTGAGATTTTTTGGATTGCAAGGACTACTCGCTACTGATCCTTTGGATGCAGTAGGAGGGTGCCTTCGGTTCATTCTGTTCCTGGATGACTTGTATGGATGAGTGTTTGACAGAGTATTTCCTAAAAACCACGTACGTTGATTTTTACAAATATACCGAGGTTGTGGCAAAGAAGGGCACTTCTTTTATACCCAGAGCATATTTTTGGACGTCAATTAGGAATTTGACGGATCTGACAATGTGGCATTCAAAGTGATGTGCTGATCTAAAAGGGTAAGTAATCGTAGCCTTAAGCCTCATCAACCGGGAAATGACAAAAATCGGGCAGGCAGCATGGCTATGTGGGTCGCTCCCATTAGGGTGTATAATCACCTATCTAGAGAAAATCCATTCCCTTCTTTAAATCTATTTCGATGCTGTCCCTTTTTGGGAAACGGTGGGTAGTTCCCAACCGTTGGTGATATACATTTGACACACTCAAGTAAAATGAGTGGTCGGTCATGTGAGGGCCGGGTTGTAAGACGTTCTTGTTGAACCCAGTGTATTCCCCTCTAGAGATACACTATCGGAAGGTGGTTCCATACCTTGTCATAGTCGGAATCCAATCTCCAATAAGCGCCCGCGGTTTTCATTGTATACTATAAATGTGGAGCGTAAGAAGCAAGCATTCCGCTAGATTGATATTTATTTGTATTTAGACATTATTATAATATCATAAAAGATATGATTTTAAATTTTTTTTGGGTTATAGTAAGGTAAGTTTATGTGTGGACTGGTCTTACTATTATCCTTTTCTTTCAAAAAGGATTTTTGACTTTAAAATCAAAATGGATGTTATAAACTTAGCTAGTTTTTCTCACTCTGGTTCACCAGACTGACTGGGTATTTGTAGTGCTCGGGTTAGACCGGGTTGTACAGGTTTAGGTTATTGGATAATACGAAGTTCAGAAGACATGCTGGAGTAGTTCAGACGTATGATTTCATCTAGTATATTCCGCTGCATGCTGTATCTGAGGACAGGTTGTTATAACTGTCCAGATTTGTCTGTAGTACTCTGATGTATGTAAGTATATTTTATAAGCTCTCAATAAAAGTTATTACTATATTATAATTTGTTCTACTACGATGTGAGACTCTATGTTGTGGTCCTCTTCTTATTCTTCTATTCTAATATTTCTTTATTTTCCAACCCTCTAATTTCTTTCTAATAACTTTCTGGATGTTCGGTACTCGAGTTTGGACACGGGATGTAATTGTGTCGGAAATTCGAGCATCGAATTTTATGGTTTGTTACAAAAAGCATCATGATAGGCATATAAAACTGGATAAGAGGGATAACAACATATAAGAAGGTATGACAAGGTAAACAGGATGTGCACAACCATATCTACTGATGTCACGGCGTCTTAGCCTCCCTTGTCTAGATCCATGCACGCATATGACCCCGTCGGAAAGTGCCGCCCACGTTATCCCCTCTTTTGGATCTCTTACAATTAGCTTAGTAAGCATGCCCCGACCCTGACCTAGTTCCGAGTACTTGTTTGATACACACATATGGGTTACTGACTGAAATGGGTCTCACACACAAGATGATACAAGATTACCCCTAGGCTTTCATCCCCACTACTAGGATTTCCATAGGTAATTCCTACCAGTGTAATAAGATTGAATAACCCCAAGTGGTTAAGTTTGTGGGCCTATATATATAAATATTACCCACCAACCCAAGATATACTTAACCCTTCGACTGTTACAAACAAGTTTACTTAATCCCTACTCATGTTAACATGTTCATGTAATCCCTACGGATTCAAACATGTTAAGATTACAAGTTCATTACCATATATTCATTTATGGTTATAATGCACTAGACCTCCCACATTAAGCCTACAACTAGTGGATGTTGGATATGTCGGGTGGGTCCGGGAAGACTTCTTCCACAAGTCGGGCTTAACCTCGTGTCTTAGCCTGTTACGTGTTTATGCACTTACAACCCTCACATTAGATTCACCATTTGTGGTCGTTGGATATGCCGGGCGGGTCCGGGCAGACTTTACCACAAGTGTAATCTAACCTCGTGTCTAAGACCTCATTATACCTATTTCATTATAGGTTTTCATGCCCCTTTTTTCAAGTCATATTTATCCTGTACCATATGCCCCAATTTAAGATCCTTAATCACAATTTTTGTTTATGCCATAAATCCATATTCATGTTTCCAATTCAAGTTACACCCCAAATTTAGCGCTTTCCCCTCATTCCTAATTTCACGCGTTTGCATATTTCAGCGGTATGCCTAGGCTCGAAGGTAGCCTGGTTATAAAATAAAAAGGGAAAGGGGGTAAAAAGAATTGAAATAAGCATAATAACAAGATAGACATATGATGGCAGAAATAGGCATAGTAACGGATTAAGCATATAGTGACAAAATTGGGCAATAATGAAAAGATAGGCATATACGAACAAATCTGATGAACATGTGATAATAGAACTGATCAGGCGTAGTGACATGATTAAGCAACTAACATAATAGGGACAACATAAACGTGCATGATGAGATCTAAACAGTGAATTAGATGTACAAATAATGGCAAATCAGTTATGATTCAGATTACTCAATAAGCATAGGCTTAGATCCAAACTTATAGGCATGTCAAGATTACATTTTAATTATTTATATCTAAAAATAATATAGACTCACTGTAATTGGATCTAAAGAACAGGAAACCTGATTGTAGCTATTGAAGAACATATTTATGAACTTGTTTGTTGAAGAAGAATAGGCTATTTTAATCTAGGCAGAGGCAGCATCTAGTTCTCCCTTATTTTAGAATGAGTAAAACAATGAGAATGAGGTCTTATTTATAGCCTAGGGTTCACGAATCTGGTCAGAAAACAAGTCCACATACGCAGGAATGTATCAGGCTCGGACCTAGGGGGTGTCGACACCCCCTTATGGTGTGGACCCATGGGTCGACACCTCTAGGTTATATTGATCCCCAACAGGTCGAATTCCCCCTAGACTTCCCGCTTTTGTTTTTGAATTGTTTTTGAACGGTTTTGACTTGTTTATTCGTGTGTTTGTGTGTGTATATATATATCTTATGCGTATACAAACTTCAAACCTTAATGTCTTTTTCATACGGTGTCCATTTTACGCAAACTCGGTGTCTATCTTAAGAAGAATTTCGAGATGAACGCAATGGCACAGTCCTTTTACTTAATTTCAAATATTTAATTAAGTATTCTTAGTTTATCATTTTAATGTGTTATAAAATTACGGGGTGTTACAATGGAATTGAGTAGCCATAGTTTTGATTATATTGAGAAATATTGAAAGGAAATGAAGGAGAAAGCAATAGAGAATTTTTCTAGAAGAATGGGTTTAAATGGGTTCTAAAATTCGTTAGAGCTGAATAGACACAAGTTGTTTAGGGCAGTTTCAAAATTCAAACATTTCTGAAATTTATACAGTTATATGTCGATGTGCACAAATACCTATATCGACATATATACGATTATTTTTAATTTTTGAAATATTTTTTGATTTGTTTTGACTTATATAAACTTATTTTTCTTAGCTTAATAACTATTCCAGAGATGTTTAAACAAGAATTGACAGAAATAAATAACTTCATTTCATTCTAATGATAACGGTACTTGAAATGAATACATAACTTAGGATAGAAATACAGAAATAAAAATATAATCAAACATTCTAGGAAATTAAACTTAGAACTCTATGGAGGAGGATGAGGAGGATGACAAGCCATGTTTTCTTCCAACTTTGCCAAAGAACTTACTCATTTTAGTATAAATCTTTTCAAATTTCTTACTAAACGATCTCTTAAGTAACTTTTGGTTATTGGCTAAAATCTTTTGATTTTGGAGACTGGTTTTCTTGGAGGGATTAATAGGAACGACAATTATTTCTAGAGAGGTATCTTCTTCCTTTTCATAATCAATATCCATTTCTTCTTCTTGTTCAATTCTAGCTCGTTTTTCCGCATGTTTCATATGGATGAAACACAAGTAGAATCTTCATAAGAGAAATATTTCCCGCATTGAATTTTTTTCTAGAAATGAACTCTTCTTTTTTGAAACCAACTCCAAAATATTTGAAAATACGTGTAAGATAAACTCCATGATATAACGTATTTTCCTTTATCAAATTTTCCTTTTGTTGAATTTCACTTAAAATAATTTTGGCCTGGTTTATTTCATAATTCCAAAGATAGCAAAAAGAGCCTTGTTAACTTTCATGGTAGGGTTGTTGAAATTTCCAAACCAAGGAGCAATGGTATGTTGAAGTAATAAATTGACGATTCTTGCTTTTGGATGATAAAAATAAATTTTGGACTCCAAATATTCAGCGTTTTCAAAAATGAGATGAAAAGTTTTCAAATCATTTTCATTGGTGCTAAAATTCGAAAGATGCATCGCCATATTATTACAACCCAAAATAGTACTTAAAACGTCAAAATCCAAAACAATATGTGTTACTTTAACACTACTCCAAATTTCAACTTCGCTTCCTTGATTAAAGTGGTGATTAAAATTTGCATAAAACATGTTCACGCGATCAAGATAACAAACTTCATCATTATCCCTAGAATCAATAAGACTCAAAATTCCATATTCATAAAAGAGAGGTTTGAGTCCATAGAAGGGAAATCACTAAAAATAGCAAATTTTCCCACGTACCTATTTTTAGTTCTGTTCTTCAATTTTATCTGATTCAAGAATTATTGTGAAGTATATAGTTGAATTATCTGTTTGTTTCTCTTCATCACTTGATGATGAGTCTGAATCATCTAAATTATTGCAAATGTTCTCTTCCTTTTCTTCGATGAATTGTCATTAGCATGTTGATTTTGTTTCTCCGAATATGGACATAATCTCTTCAGATGGCCTAATTCGTTGCAGTTATAAAATCTGATATCACTCAGATTTTCATTACAATTTTTCTGCTCATTCCTTCTGAAATTATTCTGTTTTTTGTATCTAAGGAATTTTCTAAAATTTCTTATCATTGGTGTTTTCTCTTCATCATCAGCACAATCTGAGTCTGAATCTTCAATTGATGCTTTGAATGCTATTGATTTCTTTTTAGATGATTTATTTCTTTTTTTCTTTGCATATGTACTTCTTTACCAATTAGTTCCTCAATTTTCATTGTACTGATGTCATTGGCTTCTTCGATGGCAAGTGTCTTTTGATCCCATTTAGAAGTTAGTGAATTCAGAAATTTTCTGACTTGATCTTCCTCAGCATATGATTTTCCTAACTCCATTAGTGAATGCACGATTTCTTGGAACGTGTAGTACATTTCGGAGAAAGACTCATTCTGATTCATTTTAAATAACTCAAATAGATTTGTAAACATAGAATTTTTGGTCTGTTTAACTTTGACTGTTTCTTCATGAGTTACTTTCAAAGTTTTCTACATTTCATATGCAGATTTACAAATAGACACCCTATTAAATCCATTTCAATCAATGAATACAATAAATTATTCATAGCCTTTTTTTGTGTAGTGGCTTTCTGATCATTAGTCCATTATGAAAAATTAACAACGGGTTCAACATATTCAGTTTGTGTGATATTCCATGTGTCTAATCCTACAGACTACAAATAAATTTTCATTCTACACTCCCAATATGCATAATTACTGCCATTAAAAAGTGGTGGTCTAATAGTGGACCAGCCCTCTACGAATGAACTACCATAAGTGACAATTCCAGTATTAGTTGCAAATTTTTCAAAATTCAGATTATGGAAACTTTGAAAACCAATGCTCTGATACCAATAGTTCGAGATGTGGATTAAGGATCTTAAGGCAACTTAAAAACTAGAGGACATGAATAGTGTTTAATGGAATTTATAAAATTTCTTGAAATCTTTTTGAATCAAATACATAGTATACTGATTGTAGAAACAAACAAACACATAATCAATCACAAAATGCAGAAAGTAAAAGTAAAAGCTATAAAAGGAAAGTAGACACTGGGATTTTTTTTACTGGTTCGGGACTCCCCTGCATCCAGTCTCACACAACGCTGGGTTGATGCGGAATTTTATTCAGTAATATCCAACTACAATCGTTGATTTCAGCGATACAAGAGCATACCCTAACTGATTTCATGTATAGTGAGACTTAGTTGATATACCAAGCCACAACTTTACACCCAATCAATTTCCACGACACAATTGCACCTAGTCACTTTAAACGGGACGGGACCAAACTCTTCTCTTATCAGTTTTTGTAGTATTTACTTTATAAGACTTAGTCTTGAGATCTTTGATTACAATCAACTTATAACTCTTGAGAAGCACTTGAATCCGAAGAGTATTTGATTTGAAAGAGAAGAAGAGTTATATGAATTCTATTGAAATCAGCAGAGTATAAGTGTATAAACTCAAGAATTATAGTACTCTAATGGTAGGAAGTTAAGAGAGGAAGGAAAAGATGAAAACTTATTAAAAAAATTCAAATTCTGGAAGGTATTTATTGGTTTTCTATAGTCGCAACGTTTCTGAAAAGATTTAAATTCAAAAGACACTTCTTTTTAAAATATAAAAATGCCCTAACGGCTAGTATGTCGACATGTCTATTTATATATGCTTGGCAAATTTCAAAAATAAAATTTTAAATCAATTCGAGCGGTATTTATATAAACTATAATGAATCCAGAGTTAAAACAAATTAAATTCCTTTATATTTAAACATTGTTTTCAAAGTAAAAATATATTTTAAAAATTATATAGAGATATACCAAAAACAAATAAGAAATTGAGTATAAAAGTAAATAAAATAATAAATATATATAAAACTATATATATAATTAAAAACTTATGTAAGAAAAAAGTTTAAACATCATAAGTAACTATATAAAAACTAAAACTTAAATCTAAAATATAAATTTGTTTATAAACTTGGTTTTTGAAGTTTAGAAAATAACTATCAGGAGTTAAAACATTATTAAAACAAAGAAGTAATATTCCGAATAAGAAAGTAATTTTGAAATCATTTGAAAACAAGATTCAAAATCAAGTAAATAAATTTGAAATTGTTTTAAAATCAAGTTTGAAATCAAGATTTGAACTACAAGGAAAACAGCATATAGCGGCAACAGTATCCGCTTCTAATCCGTCGCTAAATTGACTTTGGCGACGGATTTCCTACATAACTCCGTGGTCGGTAAAAAACATGACGGTAATTGTGTCAGAATTTGCGATGGAATTTAGCTTCAGTTCTCCGATAGTTTTCCGTCATTTTATTAATTTTATAATAAAAATAAAATTTTATTTATTAATTTAATTTTTATTTTTATACCGACTATTTACCGACGGATGATTAATTTATAATAAAATATTATTTACAAAAGGAGTTGGTAAACCTTACTAATTGCCAAGGGATTAGCGATAAAATATTTTTTAGATCAAACATTTTATGTAGGTGATCCGTCACTATTCTCTTTCTATTCTGTCAATAAACATTCTCTCATGTTTTCTGTTTACAGCCTTACCGAATACTATCGTTCAACTATTAATGGTAAAATAAATAACATAACCAACCAAAAAAATTAAACAACAAATATATAAATTACTGTATACTATTTCATACACATCATTCAAACAACTTAGCATTTCATACATATTGTTTTATCAACTTTTCCATGTCCACACATAATACGACATGCATTTTTACATCAATAAATTTACCTACAAAATAGAAAAATGATAAATTTAGTCTTGCTTTACTTCTGATATTTTATCCTTAACATCAACAACGATGGTCCTGTTAATGTCAAATAAACAGTCAAAACGTTAGTAATTGTTATATTGTATATTGACAAAACAATTAAGTGTTGGCTACGCTTTGATTTCTTCAACTTCTTCCACATCTTCTTCCATTGAGTCCTGGTTTGCTTCTCTTCTTTTCTCCATTTCTATGTCCTGCATTCAACAAGCAAGTTCAGAATATCAAAAGAATGAGACCCAAACCGGAAACATGTCATGTTCTCTGATAGAATTTACTCCAAATCAATATTAGTTTTTAGTGTCAAGAACTTTGAATGAATAAACTTTTGTTGGTACTTCTATGTTCAGTTGATTAGTGGTGATAAATTAATAAACTTATACTTATCCTAAAATGATATTTCGTTTACTCCTATTTTAGATTCTATCCTTTTCTTTTGCATAATTTGATTTTGCATGTTTGACAACCAGCAAACGTTGTGACCATTCACATCTAAGTCAGAGCTTTAACCATTATGACAGTGAGTTCGTCAAAACCATGGGATATATTTCTTAACTTCTCGTGATGCTTCTGTAATCTGTTCTTAGAGTAAACATGTACATTAAATAATTTTTGTATCCAATTCTATAAAATCCAACGACTCATACCTTGTTTCTCTTCCACCTAGTGAAACTTAAACTACAATTTTTACATGCTTTGCATCCATTACTCCACTTTTTCTTTCATCCAAGCAAGGCAATCTGCAAAAAATATACAAGATGAACTTTTTTCAGTGCTATTTTTTTCTGTAGTTAATCACTCATGGATAAACATAAAAGAAAAAAAACAAGTCCAATAATAGAACTAGTGTAGATTACATCATTGTTCTGGATTTTTAAACAACCATTTTGGTTTCCATGATATTTATGTCAATGTCTGATCCAAAACCTATAACTGAGGAGCTATGAGTACAATTATCCCCTATTGTTACTGAACTACCTATCAAACTTTAATTGGAGACTTCAATACAAACCCATTTTCAATAGTAATGTTCCACAACAGGGAGACTTCAATATAGGCTGAGATTTGAGAATGGAAAATAATGAGGCTGAAGTGAAATTTAACAGCATACTCTATAGTTAAATAAAACACGTACAAAAGCATACCTGAGTAGCAATAGAGTCAAGTTCATCAAAGAATAGAACACAAGCAACAGAACCACAAGCCTTGTCAAATATTTTATTGACATTTGCTTCACTCTCACCAAACCACAGAGTAAGCAATTCTGGTCACTTTATGTTTATAAAGTTATCCTGACACTCATTTGCAACATTCAAATAAGCCATTACCTCTGGTATACCTGAACCTGCTGCTGTAGGAGCAAAGAATGCAGTAATCACCGCAAAAAACATTGTCAACACAAAATTTAACACAATAAACACCCAAAATGCCTATGCATACTTCTGTGTGAGCATCATGTTGTAAGTAACCACAATCATAACACCAGCTATATTCTCAACCGCCAACATATTGAAAAAACCAACACAAGCAGAGAGCATAAATTACAATGAAGGTGAAAATGTAAACTTGAAATATTTTAGATAATTATTGACTAGTACCCAATTCAAAAATCAATGTCTGATAGTTGTAGTACCTTCAAAATATTTAGCTCATGCCGCAAACTGAGAGGGCATTACCATTTTTTACCATGACTTCAATGGAGTTTGTTCTCCAAGCTATTGATTTTTGCAGAAGTATACATCTTATACTCTTCAATTTGAGATTTAGTTAACGATGCCCGCAAGGAATCTCTAGATCAAAATGACAGTCATAAACATAACACATTCAACATTTTCTTCCTAAAGCCAAGATGCTTACGTCAACGTTGGTCTGAAAGATTCACGGATGAAACAAATCCTTTTAATGCTGATAAATTGATTTCCAGCATCTGGAGTGCATTTTGGACCTTGTTAAGTTGTCATTAGTCACTTATCTGTATGTTCAGCCAATTTGTAATGCATTTTCAGGTTATTGTAGATGTTTTAAAAATATACACATTACTCGATTATCCTACTTAGTTTATTTTAAATTTACTAGAGTGTCCATGTTGTACGATTCTTAGTAGTTTCTCATTTCATCGGAATTTGGTCTGTGTAATTCATTGCTGTTGATTAAAGCAAAATATCGAAGCTACATTAATGCAAACTATGTTTGAATCTTAATACGCAATTAGCATTACAGTGAAAACTAGAATCATTTTCAAAAACATTCTTTGTATTACTTATACTTATATCTGTATAATAATAACTTTGTCTGATAACTTTTGTTGATTAATTAACATATAATAACCAAGTTCAAAATTATTGTTGTTTTTCATAATGTTTAATATTTTTCCATTGTGATATATCATAAAATAGAATAGAATAGAATATAGTATTATAAAAGATTATCTGACTGAAATATTACATTTGAATATGAAATTTCTCACAATGGAAATATGTGTTTGTATTTTTCATTAAGAAGCTAAAACACCATCATCGCCAACCTTGTACTGAAAAGTAGGAATTTCAATCCATACCACCAACATAATTTTACTCCCTTAAAAAACAAAGCAAGCGAATTCAACAAAAGATTTATAAGAAAAGCAATTTGATTTTAAGTATTGGTCAGCATAAGGTTCCATAATTAGTAAAATAGAAGAAATAAAGCATTAATGTCATCACACGAATCTGAGTCAAGCAAATAACATTGAGTATTCCTGCAATAATGGTTTCATTTCTCAATTTCATCAATTCCTGCAATAACCCTAAGAGAAAATTGGAGATTACATCACTGAAAACCCTAAGAGAAACCATGGACGATTAGTTAATAACTGCTTTCAACCCAATCCCCAATAATTTTTCCATGGAAATAATCTTTATTAAACGTTACTCTTTAATTTCTCAAATAGTAGATTAGGTATTTCACGATCTTACGCTTTGCATTGAGAATTCTCATTGTTCCTTCAACCTGATGCTTCCGTGCTAGATAGTTACCTCCTACAGTAAAAATAACCAGATAGTTTGAAGCTCCAACTGAGAGACGGTGACACCGGAATAAGGAGCGATGCGGGATTGGAAAATCTTGAAAGAAACGAAGTTGGATATGAGAGGGAATTCGATGCCAGATCTAGAAAGAAGAATAGCGATTAAGGGAAAACCGAGGAAGGGTTTAACGCATTATTGTTTTGTCACTTGAAACTGCAAACATCTGGACGGTCAATTGAAATCCAATGGATAATAATACGTCGAACTCGTTTTTCGGATTACTGGTCAAAATCTAGTGGTTGACATCTCTTTCACATGGATCATAGAATGATCCAATGGTTCTAGTATATTGATTGTTGAATGACATTATGTAGCTATTGTAAAAAACAATTATTTTTGTAATATTTTATACATATTGCAAGAATGATGATTTCCAACCAACTACAAACATTACTGACTAAAGTTCAAAATCAGTATACAAAATAGTTAAATTTCACATTTATAAACTTTATGATTTATTTCTAATTTATTCAAGATGATTTTAAATTTCAAAATTTTCGATTATTAACTATAATTATAAAATATAAGTATCAACTATAATTATCAACTACAATTATTAAATACAATTACTTAAAATTAATTATTGAATGTTAGATATCATATCATAAGTATTAAATTTTATTATTACTTATTGAATAATTATTGCAATAAACTAATATTTTCATTATTTAGGGGGATAATTATAAAAGAACAATTTAAAATTTTGAGATTTGGCGTAAAATATACTGGTATGCTGACTGAAATTTATGATGAAAGCAAAGGACTTAATTAAGAATTTAGTAATTACATTGGTTATGAGCAAAGATTATTTTACTAATTCTAAATAAGCAATAATTATAAGTTATTTATTATCGAACGTAAATTATTATTTATTATTACTTATAAATCATTAATTTGAAAAAATTAATTATTAACTAGTGAACATGTTAATAATTAATAAAAAATAACACTAAAGTATATCTTAGAAAAATAATGTAAACATCTCTTACAAATCTGTTGGAATTTTGCTGCAAAATAGCTCCGATAAATATTCGTCGGTATTCTGCCTGGATTTGCAGCGAAAAATAATGGTAGAAATTTTCTGTTGGTAATTTGACGTAATTTGCAACGGCTTGGTGAGAGATGACAGAAGACGAGGTAGTAAATAAAAGAAAAAAAGTAGAAAAAACAAAAAATTATCCCTTGCAGATAACATGGAAATCCGTCGCAAATTAGCGACAGAAATTTCCGCTTCTAAATATTTGACGCTAAATCAGTGTTTTCTTGTAGCGGAATTTTAAAATTATAATTTAGATTTGAAAATAGATTCAAGTGCTAATAAAAGTTTTAATAGAATTTCTCGACATGGGACTCTACAATTCTTGAACTCTTGTACTCTTGAAACTTATGAGTCTTGAAACTTGAATTCTTCTATTTGAAATCTTCATCCTTGTAAATCGTACAGTCTTCAATAAAAAATACCTGAACAGATTTCTTATATATATATATATATATATATTTTAGAAAATTGTGTTAGTATATATTTTATAACTATAACAGAATTAAAGTAAAAACAAGGTTGTTGTCATAAAAACCATCATCAACATCCCAATCCTTAATAGGCTAAACCTAGTTGCACCAATTTCTGTAGATAAAAAGAACTTCCAGATCTGGAATAGATCTAAGAAAAATAAATGTGAAAGGCAGGGGAATAAAAGTTAACGTCTTTAGCCTTTTTTGAATATATTTAATAATATAATAAATTTTATAAAATGAATATTTTAAAGATAATTATAAAGATTATTTTTAATATATAAGACCTTTAATAATGTGATTTCAAATGTAATAACAAGAATGATATCTTTTTATATAAAGATAAGATTTTAACTTGCGAAAGAGAAGTGGTTTGCGGTAACAATATTTCAATAACACTCTTGTTGATCTTTTTTTACTATATTTTGAAACAAGGAAATCTTGTAAATAATTTATGAATACACTTATGCCGAAGAGATAAATATATGAATACACCTTGAAGTATTAAAAAGGTTATAGATGGATACTGATGTAGTAAAATATAAGTGTATATTCTAACAGGTGAAACTGAACATTATACAAGTATATGAATGAAAGTTAATTAACTAGGGACTTCTGATTAATGAATGATGTTTTATTTAATAAAATTATTTTTACTAATAAAAATGGGGATAAACTAATTAAAAAGGGTGCTTGAAGTCATTTGTATGATTTTTGTGCGTAAATCATGCTTGTATGATTTCTAATATGCGAGAAATATACGAGACTTGGTTCCCTTATGTGATTGTTTTCTTCATTGTTGAATATGACAATGTTCTTCGACATGATCTTAAGGAGAACATGATTGATAAGTGTTCTACTTATTGAAAACCACTTCAATACTAAGATATGTGTTCTATCTCTTAGACGTGGATCTGATCGAGATGTTAGAACCAAGGTGTGGTTTCAAGGTTAGTTCGAGGTGCCGAAATCCAATTGTGGGTTCATGATTTATTTGAGCGATGAAGACTCGTGTGAATATGTCGAACATATCATCAACATCGGAAATGAATGAAGACGGAGTATAATGCACAATCTAGGGTTTTGCATACGTAAAGATGCAAATCAACTATCTATCTAGAGTAATACCCATTGTATTTACCTTAGGCATATTTTATCCAAAGATACAATGCTTATAAGGAATTTTTTATTCTTATCATAGGTGATTAGTCTTCGTTTTACTTATGAGTAATAATGAGGAGTATTCATGGAAATTCTGTATACCAACGCGCCTGAGTGACACCATTAAAGCGTTGGAATTAGAGATGCAAGGATTTTAACTATGATCGATATTTATATTCTTCTTCTTAGACATTATTAAATTACCATTGAATTTTTAATACAAATGTTATAGTTACATAAGATATGGCATAGACTTACATGATACTTTTATTTTAAAAGGTTTTATACCAATATAATAATCCATATGATTTGAGTTTTCTTAAGCTAGTTTTTCAAACATGTTATTCTTCATAAATCTCAGGTCGACCTGAGTACATTTTCCAGATTCAGCTGAGACTCATTATAGATTTTGGAGAGGAGTTGGATGATTTCCTATTGTATTTCATTTTATGTTACATTTGTTATTTTTGTATATCAGCAATTATGATGACAGTATCTGTCCAGACCGTTGATAGGTAATTTTTCCATGATTGGTGTATGTATATCAAAATTTTCTTTTCCATAAAGACATATTTAGATATCATCATTTCGATGTGAGATTTTGATGTTTTCGTTCTCCTCTTTTGGTTCTTTTCCTGTTACCCTAAGGTTTTGTCTTTTTGACACTTGAGAGTTTTGCAAAGTGAAAACCAAAGATATATTAGCATCGATATTGGGTCAAAAAGGAAATTCCTTACATGAATCATGAAAATAAAAAGGAAATTAAGTCATCAAAACTTAGTGACGGAATGCATCGAACAACCTAACCACATGTTCAAGGTGCACAACCTCACCATTTCTTTTTGTAGGATGCACGTATAAAATATCTGATGCTAAAAAATGAGTAAAATGAACTGCTGCTAGTTCTCTTCCTTCACCCTCCGTTAACAACCATATTGGAATTCAGCATAGTGAACCTCCTAAATATAAAACTTGATCTAAGTTAGCTTTAATACAAATTCATATATGTAATCTTCATCAGGCAATTATATTGCTCTTGCAATGTAAAAATATATGTATTCATTAGTAAGTTGAACTATTCATAGTGCTCCTAAATAAAAAGAAGTTGAATGCAGATATTTTACCCCTGTACCACTCAAATTTACAAACCCTTTTGAAATCATTGGAGTATTTCGCAAAAAGGTAGGCTACTAACTATTTGTGATCAACTGTATAATATATTTGACGATGGCTATTTATGCACAAACTGAAAGACATAAAATCTTGATTATTGGATCATTTTATTTTTATTTGAGAGCATATTATAATCTGACCGTGGCCTAGCGTAGGAATAAGCAAAAGATTTATTTGATTCAGTTTTGTCCACAATTTTGAAAATCAATTTAATATCAAATAATTCTTTAATCAAACCAATTGAACCAATTTCACTTGTAACCAAAGGTGGACAAAACAAAATAATTTTGACCTTCGATCCGATCGGTTAATTGTGTTATTTTTTTAAAATAAACTTAATGTAAATTACATATACTTAAAACAAATTGGACAAAATTGAAGTATGATCTATAGAGATCATTAGTATTGAATAATATAACATTTAGTAGAGAAGAGTGTAGATTAACTTTTTAAATAATGAACCGGTTCCTTTTTTCTAAATGATGAAGCAATACGTTTTATGCAAAAGTGAATACAAACTAATACCATAAACCAAGTAATCCAAAAAAATATCCTACATTTGATCTTATTTCAACTCCAAGTAAATCCAGAAAAAGTTTGGAGCAGTACTGTATTTTTACCTCAACTCTAATTAAATCAAAAAAAAAAAAATCAATTGCAACTAGATCCTTATGCACATAAAATATTGTGAAATGCCTAAAATCGTATTATTTCAATAGACAAAACATACTAAAAACAATTTGATAGAGGCCTTCGCATCTTTATCACATGTTGTGGACTTTACACAAGGTCATCGGACCTATTAAAAATAAACCATAAAAATCAAAATTATAATTAAGGAGCTCAACTTTTAGAAAATAAAACATAAACCTAGTGGTGTTTAGACAATAATATGCATGAACGTTGTTACTAAGTTGAAATTGGAACACTTGCGATATCATAGAAGTTGGTTGAATATATATATATATATATATATATATATATATATATATATATATATGATGCCTATTTAGACACAGAATTAGATACAAATTTAGAGACACTTAATCTTGATATGTGAATTATTTTGTCTTTATATGGAGTGGTGGAATTCATGGATGATCCAATAGTGTAGATTGATTTTGTCACCAACTGTATCAAAATTTTGTGTCCAAATAGACACACACACACACACACACACATATATATATATATATATATATATATATATATATGTGTGTGTGTGTGTGTGTGTGTGTGTGTGTATGATTCAGCATATCATTTCCTATTTAATCCCTTCAAATTCCATATTCCAAGTCGCGATTGGATCTATTCATTAAAAAGAATCTATTCGATGTATTTTTTATGTACCCGTAGATGCTATATTGGATTTGAATCAGATTTCAGATCAATTTGTATTGATTGACGGCCTCCATTAAGTTGTTGCTAGCAAATACCACCTTTTTTAGTTTTGAATCCTCCAAATCATTCCTATAGTGGATTTGGATCATTTTTTCTAATCCATCAGTAAAAAAATTAATTAATTATATAGCTATTGTCATTTTACAACAAGAATATTAGTCCCAACTACAACAAGAATATTAGAAACACATAAAATAATACACATGCAACATTATGGATATAAACGACAGCAAGGACATTGAACACGTGAGTTGTAAATTTTAATTTACCATTCAACATTATTAGAAGCACAGTTAATTTACCATTGTTATCATGCGAACCAACATAAATTGGATCAACTTTTTCGCATGTAATTAATGGGATCCAACCCTAGTTTGCTTACATATTGAAGCGACCCCAAAATTCCACCGAAATTAAAATCATTTTTATTTATAATTTTTATAAACCACAGGGTCACTTCTCTATTTCAATTGTACACATCCAAGATCACTTAACACCAATAAAAAAATATCGGTATAATACAAAATTGTAACTTGTATATAAGAAGATATACAAGCCTCCTTTATTTAAATCAGAGTTAATTTAATTATTAAAGGTCACTAGATTAATTAAATATAATTAATTTGCACACAGCGTAGACCATATTAAAATAACTTGTCTTCTCTATAAAATTATTTCTCTTGGAATAGGTAACTTAATAATAATACTCTCCTATATTATTAAGTTCCACTGATATCTACATTTTGCCTTGCATAGCATGATCTTGAAACTCACATATAATACCATGACATTGCATAACTAAGTATTCGGAATTAGACTATTTAACTTGCATGTACTAGGCATACATTCTTATTTCTTTCTACACAAAATGTACTGTAAACATATATATGTCAGTATGAAAGGACTCCAGAACTTATATATACATTAATCTGTTTATATCTCGTAATGCCAGGCCATATAGAAGTTTACTATTATATGCATGTGGAACCACCATTTTCTAATACATTCACTACTACAATAAACAATAGAACAAACTGCCTCTTTTGTACATATAAGGCTGCCTTTCATTTTAACACAGAAATGGGTAAATCCATTTAAAATAGTATTTAATGTTTAACATCTAACAACATATCCCTAAAGACTTTATTGACACGAACTTGTGGACTATTTCAAGTACAAACCATATTCATATATTAGTTATATGATATGGTTTACTTCAACATACAATAGCCGTATTATAACTGGCCTTCAATGGACATAAGTGATAAAAGTTTCCAAAACAACATTTTGTTTTCAGAATCATCAGACTAACTTTACAATATAAAATACATTCATATGTAATAGTCTATGACTCCTTTAAGCATTTATATATATAACAGCAAGACCATATAAACGTTCCAGATTAACTCATTCATATACTAGTGGCTAAATCGAATAAATGCCATAACCATATATTAAATTACATGGCTTGACATCCTTTTCAGCTCCACATTCAAACTCTTAAATAAACAGAATATATATACATACAGTTATTTTTCTCCATGAATTTACTGCATATATGATTTACCCTTCATTGGTTTACACTATATATATATATATATATATATATATATATATATATATAAACCAGTTCTAATCAATTCACATCTTCAAGCAAATGTGTGTGTGTGTATCACCCAGAGTACTTACTGGCCTTTTAATACAATACCACTACCATATATTGATTTATACGGCAGGGCTATCTTTTTCTTGGCAAATAGGTAATCACTGAATTCAAAGAATATAATGTTCTGGTCTATTGCATACTAACTGCTGCAGAGGACTATAAGTATATATCAATTATACACCGTGTTCCCCTTTTCAAAGTACATAATGTATTATCAATGAAAGATTCCAACTAATATTCCTTTCAGAAGAGAAATATGCATTTTATTATACTTTCATCTACAGTCAAACAGTATATAAAACCAGTTACAACATATTAAAGAATGACACTGAGCAAAACACTAACACTTTACATAACCAAACATGACTAAACTAACAAGATAATTTGATTTATGGATTATCGTTCACAAACAATCCTGATAGGATCGATTAGGGGTTACTTCAAGATACACCCACAATATCACACACAAGACAATCAATCAAAACACCATTCAAATAAAAAAAAGGATACGATGAAAGTAAAATAGCAAGACACAAGATTTTATAGGTGGAAAACCTCTTCGATGTGAAGAGTAAAAACCACGAGATCTCTTAAGGAGTCTACCCTCTTCTCTTATTGATAAACCAAAAAGGGAAAACAGCCCAAAAATGTTTACAAAAGATTCGCTTCTAATCACCGGAATCCAAAAACAATAAGAGATGAAAAAAGTGTAAGAGAACAGCCTATGTGTGCACTTCAGGCCAACAGTGAATCGAGCAAGAATAAAGTTCAAACTTGAAGACCAAAACACCTTAAAGAAGATGATAAATGACCAAAAACTGCTACTGCCTTATGTGACCAGATCTGGTTATATTAACCCTCTTTTCTTTTAATGTGCATACCAAAAATGTGAGTAATCTCCCAAATATCTTTCTTGAAAAGAAAAGATATTGTTGCACAACAAATCTGGGGGAAAAAAACAAAACCAATAACTCACCCACAAATTAAGCACGGCCTACATAAAAAGATATGCCAAATATGCCTGCTTAAAATTATGCCAAATATGCCTGCATAAAATTATGCCAAATATGGGCTGGAATACCCAACAATCTCCCCCTCCGGCCCAACTTGGGGAAGATGTGCATGCTTCAATCATCATTTGGAACTCATTCCCACAAGCTTGCTACAAACATCAAGCTTGTTTCCTGGAACCACTTTAGTCAACATATCTGCACCATTCTTGTTTGAATGAATTTTCTTTAACTTGAGCATATTTTCTTCAATTACATTTCTTAACCAATGATACCGAACATCAATATGCTTAGTGCGTGCATGATACATGGAATTCTTGCTCAAATCCATAGCACTCTGATTGTCACAGAATACTATATACTCTTCTTGTTGCAAACCCAACTCTTGAAGGAACCTCTTCAACCAAAGCATCTCTTTACTTGCTTCCACAGCTGCTATATACTCTGCCTCGGTTGTAGATAAAGCCACACACTTTTGTAACTTGGATTGCCAAGAAATGACTCCCCCTGAAAATGTGAACACATAACCTGAGGTAGATTTTCTACTATCAATATCACCAGCCATGTCTGCATCTGTATACCCCTCAAGAACATGTTTGCTACCTCCAAAACATAAGTAAAATCTAAAAGTACCATGCAAATATCTAAAAATCCACTTTACTGCATCCAAGTGAACTTTACCAGGATTGGATAAGTATCTACTCACTAAACCAACAGAATGTGCAATATCTGGCCTAGTGCACACCATAGCATACATCAATGAACCAACTGCAGATGAGTAAGGAATAGAAGACATACTTTCTTTTTCCTTCTCCGTCGTTGGACAATCCCTCTTACTTAGCTTAAAATGAGATGCGAGTGGTGTACAAACCGGCTTAGCATGCTTCATATTGAACCTTTCAAGCACACGTTCAATATATTTTTCTTGAGATAGCCACAACTTCCTAGCTTTTCTGTCACGAACAATCTCCATGCCTAAGATTTGCTTTGCAGGACCCTTGTCCTTCATGTCAAATGACTTGGACAAATCTTTCTTCAAGTTGCTAATCAATTCTAAGTTTTGTCCAACTACCAACATGTCATCCACATGTAAAAGAAGAATAATGAAGATATCGCCAGGAAACTTCTAAAATACACACAAGGATCTGCAACAGTCCTCTTGTAACCATTGCTTGCCATAAATGAATCAAATTTGTGATACCACTGCCTTGGTGCTTGCTTAAGTCCATAAAGACTCTTCTTCAACTTGCAAACAAGTTTTTCTTTTCCCTTTTCTTCAAATCCTTCAGGTTGTTCCACGTAGATTTCTTCCTGCAAATCACCATGTAAAAATGAGGTTTTTACATCAAGTTATTCCAATTCAAGGTCACAACTTGCTGCTAAACCCAAAATGGTTCTGATAGAAGTCATCTTGACAACTGGTGAAAAAATCTCATCAAAATCAATGCTCTTTTTCTGATTGCATCCTTTGACTACCAATCTAGCTTTGCGCTTTACTATCTTCTCACCATCTTTCTTGTTCTTGAAAACCCATTTGTTTTTCGAAACTTTTTTGCCTTTTGGAAGTTTCACTAGCTCAAAAGTCTGATTCTTCATCAAAGAATCCACCTCCTCTTTCATAGCCTCAAGCCAAAGATTCTTGTCTCGACTAGACAACACTTCTTGTAAGCTCTCGGGCTCACCATCAGCTATAACTAAGAAATAATCTGTGCTTGGATATCTTGTAGATGGTTTATGTTCTCTGGTTGACTTCTAACTTGAGTATCATCCACTTGTGGGGCAATTTGCTCCGCCTGCTCATAAGTCACTTCTCCATTTGGTTGAGCTTCATCATGAACATCATCAAAACGTGCACCATCAAGCTATGCATAATCAACACCTTCATGTGTTGCATCAAGATCAGCCTGTATTGGTTGTTCAACAAAACCATGAGTAGGGGACAAGGAAACATCAGTAGTATCAATAAAAAAATCTGAGCTAGTATGATACCTTGCACTCAAAAGTTCTGCACCTTTTTCATGCTCAAAGAACAACACATCTCTGCTTCTTACTACCTTTCCTTTTTCTGGATCATATAGCCTGAACCCATACTCTTCATCACTATAGCCAACAAAAACACATGGATTAGTCTTGGAATCCAGCTTTGATCTTTGGTCTTTTGGCACATGCATGTATGCCTTGCATCCAAATACTCTAAGATGTGTATATACAGGATCACATCCCTTCCATGCTCTCTCTGGAATGTCAAGCCTAGTGGAAT
Source organism: Allium sativum (assembly GCA_030737875.1). Lineage (NCBI taxonomy): Eukaryota > Viridiplantae > Streptophyta > Magnoliopsida > Asparagales > Amaryllidaceae > Allium > Allium sativum. Next base: position 730,543,869 of record CM060918.1, read on the forward strand.
AGATGGAGAACGATTGATCAGATAAACTGTTGTATTCACTGCTTCAGCCCAAAATGACTTTGGTAGATCGGACATCTTCAACATGCATCGCACCTTCTCCACAATGGTTCTATTCATCCTCTCAGCTACACCATTGTGTTGGGGAGTGCCTGGAACGATCTTCACATGTCGAATACCATATTGCGCACAATAATTCTTGAACTCATGTGAAGTATACTCTCCACCATTGTCTGAACGAAGGCACTTCAACTTGCTTTCTGTCTCCCTTTCCACCATAACATGAAACTTCTGAAAAGTTTCAAACACTTGGCTTTTGGTCTTCAAAATGTAAATCCATGTCTTTCTAGTAGCATCATCAATAAAAGTGACAAAATATTTGTTGCCACCATTGGATTCAACCTCAATAGGACCACATACATCCGAATGTACAAGCTCCAACTTAGCCTGCTTTCTTGTAGACTTTCTAGCAAAAGAAGCTCTATGTTGTTTTCCTGCTAAGAAATGATCACAAGGGTTAAGAGAAATTGTAGTATTGACAGGAATAAGAGATTTACCTACTAAACATTTCAAACCCTTTTCACTCATGTGTCCCAATCTTCGATGCCACAAATTAGGAGAATCTTTTTCTTCCACTGCATTGAGCTCACCGAAACATACAGTCAAATATTGTAACAAACCGAATTTTTATAACATGTTAAAACAAGAAATCAAGGCAGAATTAATTTTTAAACAAGAATCAAGGGAAACGAGTTGCGCAATTGCGTTCGTCTCGAAATTTTACATGAAACAGAGTCTTAGTTTTCGAAAATTGGAGTCCGTATGAGGGAGATATGACCCTCCGAAGTTTTAGGGATTTTCAGAATCAAAAACAGCTCGAATTTCGAATTCGAAATTCGAATTCAAACCCCGCAGCAGGCTGGGCGGGAAATTTCCCGCCCATAGACCAGGTCGACCTAGGGGTCGACCATAGTGTCGACCTCCCAGGGGTCAGGTCGACCATAGTGTCGACCTGGGGGGGGACCAGGTCGACCACAGTGTCGACCTACCTCCCGAACCACTTTTCTGAACCAGATGCATCCCGACGTATTTAGACTCGTTTTCTGACCGGATTTGTCTGCCTAACCCTATATAAACAGCCCCCTAGCCTCATTTTCTCCACACCATTTCTTTCTACCCTTATGCTGCTTCTAAGATAATCAAAATAAAAAGATAAAAAGGAAGAAAAAGGACTGCTCCTTCTCCATCAAGACTACGCTTAGGGATTTGCAAATTGGGGGGGATTTCAATTAGAACACGATCGATCAAATAGAGATTCAACAGTCAAATTCTGCTTTCTAATTCTCGATCCACGCACTGTAAGTTCAAGTTGATTTTAGATAAAGGCTGTAAACTTAATATCCATGTTGTAAATTGGAATTGGATCTATGTATGGTGATTGATCCTTATCTATTCTTGTTCGTCTTGGATCTTGACTTTCGTGAATATTGCTTTGGACCTATTCATGTTGTAAATCAAACTCTCTCATGTCTATAACCTTAACATGCCTATGACGTTGAATGTATTGTTAATGGACAAGGACTATGACTGAGAACATAAGACCGCCTATGACTAATAAGACTATGCCTATGCCTATGACGGTGAACGTAAGACTATTGCCGATGACTATGACAAGGACAATTGTGGTTAATCACCTATGACTCTTGACTATGAGGATTATTACCTATGATTATGAACATAAGACCATTATCTATGACCATGACTTTGAAACTATTACTGTTAATTGCCTATGACTATTTGCCTAGAACTATTTTTGATAATTATCCATGATCATTGTGATGAGTCGCTTATGATTCATAGCTATGAGATTTCTACCTATGACTGTTGGGGTTGATCGCCTAAGACTATTATAGTTGATTGTTCATGCCCATGACACCAGAGTTGAAAACCATTTTGTGCACCGAGTTGACATTTTGTTGAATCATATACCTAGGGTGTGACTTGCTTAGTTTATTCTCAATTATGTACACCAAAACCATTGGATCCATTATTCTTGTATTTGGCTTGCTTTTGCATGCCTATTCTTCTATGTCGGTGTTTATCATGACCATCGCCTTATCTTGCTAGATTTGAAATCCTTTATGCCAGTGATGTGGTAACCAATCATCTCAAGTTATGTCATGCTAGTCTTGTAACCCCTTTTATCGCTTTATGCTCGTCTCTTTTGCCTATCATAGTTTTTATGTTATTCCCTTTATTCTGAGGTTTGAGTTTATTTGTATTGATTCACGTTTACGTGCGATGGGAATACGATTTGGGTAGAATAGGCAAAAACATGAAATTGTTATGAACATGAATTATGAACTTGATAAAAGGCAGAACTTGAAACATAAACGCTGTTATAACTTGAACCTGGACCTAACATCGACTTTATATGAAACTTGCCTTGAAAACTTGACACGATTTGACATGAAACATGACATGAAAACTCGACATGAATTTTGACATGAAAACTTGAATGTGGGCATGACAATTAGATTAACTTAAAAATGGCCAACTCGAGGTTGGGTTGAGTTTGCAGTGTAAATCTGCCCGGAACCGCTCGGCAAATCCAATGGCTGCAAACAATAGGATCCAATGTGGGTAGTTGGTCATATCGCACGTAAAACCCGAGGTTAGACTATGTTGTAGTGTAAATCTGCCCGGAACCGCCCGCAAATCCAGTAACCACAACAGTTAGTCTAATGTGAGAGGTTGAAGTGCATTAATGAATTAATGCTGCATGATAGGGTTAAGTCATGAACCGCTTGAATATACTTAACCAATTTAACACGATGATTTGATAGGGTTAAGTCCTGAACCGCTTGAATATACTTAACCAATTTAACGCGATGATTTGATAGGTTAAGTCCTGAACCGCTTGAATATACTTAACCAATTTAACACGATGATTTGATAGGGTTAAGTCCTGAACCGCTTGAATATACTTAACCAATTTAACACGATGATTTGATAGGGTTAAGTCATGAACCGCTTGAATATACTTAACCAATTTGACACGATGACCTGATAGGGTTAAGTCATGAACCGCTTGAATATACTTAACCAACTTGACACATGATTCGTAGGGCTAAGTCATGAACTTAAACGATAACACTTAGCCAATTTGACATGACACATAGACGGGTTAAGTCACGAACTTGAGTGACAACACTTAACCAACTTGACATGCTAGACCGATGGGGTTAAGTCTCGAATTTAAATGACAACACTTAACCTACTAGACGAAAACCCTAGTTACGCGGTCTGTTTTAGCAGTAACCCACTAGATGTATCATGGTACCCTGGAACTAGGCAGGGTGGGGCACGATTACTGGGCTGATTGTAAGCGACCAGAACGACGGCTGTGTGGGTGTGCCAGTGTAGGTTCTAACGGAGTGCGGGTGTGCACACACTCCGGAGCAGAAAAAGCAAGCATTGGGCATCAGTAGGTTTACACTGTGCGTGCTTGATTCGTGTCGATGGTTGGCACCATAGGGCTTGATACACCCTATGGTGGACCTAGCACAGGTAACTACATTTCATGATTGGGCCGTATGACACAAACACATGAACGAGCTAGGACTTGTAGAGAGTCGATCGACTAATAGATCGTTACGTGGAATTCATTGGATAGCATAATCCCTAGTGGTCCTAGGTGGCATAAACCCCAATCAAACCTAGTAAACGTTCAATAGTTAGCATAATCCCTAGTGGCCCTAGGTGGCATAAATCCTAGTTGAACACGCGATAGCTCATGATAAGGAAACCTAGCCAGAACAAGGGTGGCGGTCCCAATGATTTCAAGAATAGTGGCACTACGTTGAAGTAGTATCGAAATACGTGATGAAACCCGTATGATATACAGCAAGGGACTGTACGTATACATGCAAAAGGATGATACGGGTTGGGATACTAGTACAGTTGGTGCAGAGAATATAGGAAATCAAAGAAAATAGTGGAACGGTGAAGCTTAGAAATCTTGCGATGTTATACTTAGTAGAAACCTTGCAGTGTGATACTTGGTAGGAACCTTGTGATGATACTCTTGATAGAAATCATGGGGTGTTATACTTGATTCGTCGTGCCTGTAGCTTACCTTGTCATCATGCTTATGTTTACTTTTAGTTTATTCATGCCATGTTATCTTTACTTTTTTTTATGCTGAAAGTCACTAGGACTTTCTCAGTCTTTATGACTGACCCAGTTTGTTTCACCTCTTTTTCTTCCGTTCCCACCCCCCCGGTTCACAGGGTGGGAACGCAGCTTAGTTCAGATCTTACCATGCTCCAAGGCTATTTCATGAAGGCTTGGATTGCTCTTGGCTATGGCTTGCTTTGCTGCTTTATTGGGGAATGATTTATAACTAGGGTTTTATGCTTCTTTACTATTGCAAGACAGATTTCAATGTAATGGATTTAGTAGCATTTTGATGTAAAAGGCTTTAGACCTTTCTAGATTTTAAAGCAATGAAATTTGGTTCTTCTTCCGCTGTTTTATATGTTCTATCTTGTAATATTTCTGTGTATGTTTACCTAGATAATGCTCCACCAAAGCTAGTGCAATCCCTTTGTGAGTGACCCTAACGGAGGTGGGGTGTTACATTTGGTATCAGAGCAGAAGGTTACCAGATTGGGCAAAAGTTTTTAAAACCTTTTGAAATTATTTTCAAAGCCATTTACAAAGAAGCATTTTTCAAGAAAAGTTTTATTTTTAAAGGCTATTCCCCAAAGTCCATTAGCATTATCCTTTGTTTCCTTGTTCGAATCCCTTTTCCTTTCTTTCCTCCATCTGTAGTCACATTAGTTCCATCTGCGGCTAATCTTATTTCAAGCTTTGTAGGGTTTCCGTGCGATGGAGGTAGTTCTCGAGAGACCTGTTAACACGTTATATAAGAGGGGATAAGAGTGGTTAAGGCGAATGAGGCTCAGAACAAGAAGGTAGGAATGTTTCTGTAGGAAAGTCTAGTTTATCTTTCTATCCTGTTCGTACCCTTTTTGATTATGGTACATCGCATCCTTTTTATTTCTGCTTCGATAGTTGAGTCTCTGCACCTTAGTACTAGCGTAGTAGAGGATCCCATTTTTGTCTCAAATCCTGTGGGGAATCGGCTCATTTATTCATGACTTGTTTGGATTTGGGAATGTCTATGCAAAGTGTTGAATTTAGAAGTAATGCTTATGTTTTTGGGCTATGGGTTGATTCTAGGGATGGAATAGTTTTCCAGATATGGTCCCATTCTCGAGTATGAAAAGAGGGTAGTTAGACGCTTGACTTGCCTTGGTAATGCCCTCGAAGTCTAGTGTAACCCATAGGGTTCTGCCATGCTTAGTTACCTAGAATCTCTTGATACATCTATTGATCCCGAGTAGTGTTCGCCACTAAGGTGGATGGTTCATCTCGCTTATGCATGAGTTATAGAAAATCACCTTAGTAAGTACACTTGGCAACATGGTTCGCATTTGTTTATTTTCAAGAGATAATTCATTTATGTGGAATACCTTTTAGTAAGTAAACGAGATCCAAGATTCACTAGTGAATTTTGGAGAGCTTGCATGAAACCATGAGTACGCAGTTATGTTTGAGCCAAGTATACTAGAAAAAGAATAAATGAAAATGGAACGAGAGGCGACAGTGAAATGAGTTCCAACTCATATTTTGGAAACAAGAATTAAGAAGCTACGAAATTGTAAAGTTAAAAATGGCCAAAGCACAATGGAGTTAAGCTCAGGGAAATGCGAGTTAGAAGATTGAAGACTAGATACGCGCATCATATCTCTTTTTTAAGAGTATATCCTTGATCCCTCTTTTCCTGTAGAGCTTACTTGCATGCTATCTTTTATGTATATCCTCTCGGTCCTATTCTCAATCTTATTTCTGTTGCAAACCCCATAGGGATCATCTGTCTGTAATACATGTTGGGGCTTGAGGGTGTCCGTTGGGTTGAGTAATTCTTTGGGTGTCTGCCTGATGTTGATTTCGGTCTTCGAGGATGGTGCTTAGGGAATTCTTCTCCTATTCAGTATATATGTGACGTAGATTTTCAGCTTTGACATTGCCTAATGGGCACAAAGTTTTTACTTGCTTCTATCATTCGGTTATACCTTTAGGTAGGAACTAATGGATGTAAACATGTGTTTGAGACATGTTATGATTGATGGTTGCAAGTGGTCGCAAGTGGTTGCTCGTGGTTGCATAACACACATTAGGCACTAGATCGGCTCAGACACATTTTCATATTGCATATGCATGAGTGCTTATACTTGTTTATGGATGAAATTGATGTGTTATCATATGGATGATGCATATGGATGGATGTTTGTGCACACATATAGTGTTTATGTGACTAGGACTATTTGCATACATGTTGGACTCATTGCACTAAACATATTTTGCATTAAGAAGATCAATCAGGCCTGATCATTTGCATTAGATAAGGAACATATACACACACTATCTGTTTATGTTCATACAGCATTAGAAATCTCTTAAGGACAATGGATGCCTATGATTGATGATTGAATAGATGGATGATTGGATGGTCGGACACATTCTTCTTAACTTGAAGATTTCAGGGACGAAATCCTTTAAGGAGGGGAGAATGTAACAACCCGAATTTTTATAACATGTTAAAACAAGAAATCAAGGCAGAATTAATTTTTGAACAAGAACTAAGGGAAACGGGTTGCGCCAATGCGTTCATCTCGAAATTTTACATGAAATAGAGTCTGAGTTATCGAAAATCGGAGTCCGTATAAGGGAGATATGACCCTCCGAAGTTTCAGGGATTTTCAGAATAAAAAACAGCTCAAATTTCGAATTCGAAATTCGAATTCAAACCCCGTAGCAGGCTGGGCGGGAAATTTCCCGCCCATAGACCAGGTCGACCATAGTGTCGACCTCCCAGGGGCCAGGTCGACCATAGTGTCGACCTGGGGGGGGACTCGTTTTCTGAACCAGATGCATTCTGACGTATTTAGACTCGTTTTCTGACCGGATTCGTCTGCCTAACCCTATATAAACAGCCCCCTTAGCCTCATTTTCTCCACACCATTTCTTTCTACCCTTATGCTGCTTCTAAGATAATCAAAATAAAAAGATAAAAAGGAAGAAAAAGGACTGCTCCTTCTCCATCAAGACTACGCTTAGGGATTTGCAAATCGGGGGGATTTCAATTAGAACACGATCGATCAAATAGAGATTCAACAGTCAAATTCTGCATCTCGAAATTTTACATGAAATAGAGTCTGAGTTTTTGAAAATTGGAGTCCGTATAAGGGAGATATGACCCTCCGAAGTTTCAGGGATTTTCAGAATAAAAAATAGCTCGAATTTCGAATTCGAATTCAAACCCCGTAGCAGGCTGGGCGGGAAATTTCCCGCCCATAGACCAGGTCGACCTAGGGGTCGACCATAGTGTCGACCTCCTAGGGGCCAGGTCGACCATAGTGTCGACCTGCCACCCGAACCACTTTTCTGAACCAGATGCATCCTGACTTATTTAGACTCGTTTTCTGACCGGATTCGTCTGCCTAACCCTATATAAACATCCCCCCAGCCTCATTTTATCCACACCATTTCTTTCTACCCTTATGCTGCTTCTAAGATAATCAAAATAAAAAGATAAAAAGGAAGAAAAAGGACTGCTCTTTCTCCATCAAGACTACGCTTAGGGATTTGCAAATTGGGGGGATTTCAATTAGAACACGATCGATCAAATAGAGATTCAACAGTCAAATTCTGCTTTCTAATTCTCGATCCACGCACTGTAAGTTCAAGTTACTTTTAGATAAAAGCTGTAAACTTAATATCCATGTTGTAAATTGGAATTGGATCTATGTATGGTGATTGATTCTTATCTATTCTTGTTCGTCTTGGATCTTGACTTTCACGAATATTGCTTTGGACCTATTCATGTTGTAAATCAAACTCTCTCGTGTCTATAACCTTAACATGCCTATGACGTTGAATGTATTGTTAATGGACAAGGACTATGACTGAGAACATAAGACTGCCTATGACTAATAAGACTATGCCTATGCCTATGACGGTGAACGTAAGACTGTTGCCTATGACTATGACAAGGACAATTGTGGTTAATCACCTATGATTCTTGACTGTGAGGATTATTACCTATGATTATGAACATAAGACCATTATCTATGACCATGACTTTGAAACTATTATTGTTAATTGCCTATGACTATTTGCCTAGAACTATTTTTGATAATTATCCATGATCATTGTGATGAGTCGCTTATGATTCATAGCTATGAGATTTCTACCGATGACTGTTGGGGTTAATCGCCTAAGACTATTATAGTTGATTGTTCATGCCCATGACACCAGAGTTGAAAACCATGTTGTGCACCGAGTTGACATTTTGTTGAATCATATACCTAGGGTGTGACTTGCTTAGTTTATTCGCAATTATGTACACCAAAACCACTGGATCCATTATTCTTGTATTTGGCTTGCTTTTGCATGCCTAGTCTTCTATGTCGGTGTTTATCATGACCATCGCCTTATTTTGCTAGATTTGAAATTCTATATGTCAGTGATGTGGTAACCAATCATCTCAAGTTATGTCATGCTAGTCTTGTAACCCCTTTTATCGCTTTATGCTTGTCTCTTTTGCCTATCATAGTTTTGATGTTATTCCCTTTATTCTGAGGTTTGAGTTTATTTGTATCGATTCACGTTTACGTGCGATGGGAATACGATTTGGGTAGAATAGGCAAAAACATGAATTGGTTATGAACATGAATTATGAACTTGATAAAAGGCAGAACTTGAAACATGAACGCTGTTATAACTTGAACCTAGACCTGACATCGACTTTTTATGAAACTTGCCTTGAAAACTTAACAAGATTTGACATGAAACATGACATGAAAACTCGACATGAATTTTGACATGAAAACTTGAATGTGGGCATGACCATTAGATGAACTTGAAAATGGCCAACTCGAGGTTGGGTTGAGTTTGCAGTGCAAATCTGCCCGGAACCGCCCGGCAAATCCAGTGGCTGCAAACAATAGGATCCAATGTGGGTAGTTGGTCATATCGCGCGTAAAACCCGAGGTTCGACTATGTTGTGGTGTAAATCTGCCCGGAACCACCCGGCAAATCTAGTAACCACAACAGTTAGTCTAATGTGAGAGGTTGAAGTGCATTAATGAATTAATGCCACATGATAGGGTTAACTCATGAACCGCTTGAATATACTAAACCAATTTAACACGATGATTTGATAGGGTTAAGTCCTGAACCGCTTGAATATACTTAACCAATTTAACGCGATGATTTGATAGGTTAAGTCCTGAACCGCTTGAATATACTTAACCAATTTAACACGATGATTTGATAGGGTTAAGTCCTGAACCGCTTGAATATACATAACCAATTTAACGCGATGATTTGATAGGGTTAAGTCATGAACCGCTTGAATATACTTAACTAATTTGACACGATGACTTGATAGGGTTAAGTCATGAACCGCTTGAATATACTTAACCAACTTGACACATGATTCGTAGGGCTAAGTCATGAACTTAAACGACAACACTTAGCCAATTCGACATGACACGTAGACGGGTTAAGTCACAAACTTGAATGACAACACTTAACCAACTTGACATGCTAGACAGATGGGGTTAAGTCTCGAATTTAAATGACAACACATAACCTACTAGACGGAAACCCTAGTTACGCGGTCCGTTTCAGCAGTAACCCACTAGATGTATCATGGTACCCTGGAACTAGGCAGGATGGGGCACGATTACTGGGCAGATTGTATGCGACCAGAACGACGGCTGTGTGGGTGCACCAGTGTAGGTTCTAACGGAGTGCGGGCGTGCACACACTCCGGAGCAGAAAAAGCAGGCATTGGGCATCAGTAGGTTTACACTGTGCGTGCTTGATTCGTATCGATGGTTGGCACCATAGGGCTTGATACACCCGATGGTGGACCTAGCACAGGTTACTACATTTCATGATTGGGCCGTATGACACAGACACATGAACGAGCTAGGGCTTGTAGAGGGCCGATCGACTAATAGATCGTTACGTGGAATTCTTTGGGTAGCATAATCCCTAGTGGTCCTAGGTGGCATAAACCCCAATCGAACCTAGAAAACGTTCAATAGTAGCATAATCCCTAGTGGCCCTAGGTGGCATAAATCCTAGTTGAACACGCGATAACTCATGATAAGGAAACCTAGCCAGAACAAGGGTGGCGGTCCCAACGATTTTAAGAATGGTGGCACTACGTTGAAGTAGTATAGAAATACGTGATGAAACCCGTACGATATACGGCAAGGGACTGTACGTATACATGGAAAGGATGATACGGGTTGGGATACTAGTACAGTTGGTGCAGAGAATATAGAAAATCAAAGAAAATAGTGGAACGGTGAAGCTTAGAAATCTTGCGATGTTATACTTAGTAGAAACCTTGCAGTGTGATACTTGGTAGGAACCTTGTGATGATACTCTTGATAGAAAGCATGGGGTGTTATACTTGATTCATCGTGCCTGTAGCTTACCTTGTCATCATGCTTATGTTTACTTTCAGTTTATTCATGCCATGTTATCTTTACTTGTTTTTATGCTGAAAGTCACTAGAACTTACTCAGTCTTTATGACTAACCCAGTTTGTTTCGCCTCTTTTTCTTCCGTTCCTCACCCCCCCCCCCAGGTTCACAGGGTGGGAACACAGCTTAGTTCAGATCTTACCAAGCTCCAATGCTATTTCATGAAGGCTTGGATTGCTCTTGGCTATGGCTTGCTTTGCTGCTTTATTGGGGAATGATTTATAACTATGGTTTTATGCTTCTTTACTATTGCAAGACAGATTTCGATGTAATGGATTTAGTAGCATTTTGATGTAAAAGGCTTTAGACCTTTCTAGATTTTAAAGCAATGAAATTTGGTTCTTCTTCCGTTGTTTTATATGTTCTGTCTTGTAATATTTCTGTGTATGTTTACCTAGATAATGCTCCACCAAAGCTAGTGCATTCCATTTGTGAGTGACCCTAGCGGAGGTGGGGTGTTATAAATATGTCTTGTACAAAGAACAACACAACTCGCCTCTTGCAATTGTCATGGATCCCTTGGATGATTTCCACTTGCCACTCTCAAATGTGTGACGAAAGCCTTCTTGATCAAGAATATGAGCTGAAAGCAAATTAAGATGCAAATCCGGAATATGGCGTACACTTTTCATTGTAAGCATGCATCCAACATTAGTCTTCACACGAATATCACCAATCCCAACTATGCTTGCTGAACTCTGGTTACCCATTTTGACACTGCCAAAATCACCTGCTTGATAATTCAAAAAATACTCTCTCTTAGGAACACAATGATATGAAGCACCTGTATCAACCAGCCACTCAGAATCTGTACTACTAACATGATGACATTCACTAGTTGCGCAAATTAAAGTGACATCATCATCACTTTTAGAGGCTACTGCTGCAACATTTTTATCATCACCTTCTTTTTGAAAATCATTCTTATTCCCATGTTCTCTTTTCCAACGAAAGCAATACTTTTTAATATGGCCAGGCTTCTTGCAATATTTGCATATGAAGTGATTCTTTCCATCACTAGACTTGGATCTTCCTCTTGAGTTATCACGGCCTTTGGGTCCTTTGTTCTTGCTTCTTCCTCTATTCTCCACAACAAAAGCTTGTGAATTGTCAACTCCAATCTCCTTTCTTCTAATTTCTTCATTAAACATGCTTTCTTTGATCACATCCAAAGATAGCACACCATCTGGAGCTGAATTACTAACGGTCACAACTAAAGTTTCCCAACTATCTGGCAAAGAACTCAATAAGAACAAAGCTTGCAATTCATCACCAAAAATGATCTTCATAGTTGTCAACTTGTTAATAATGTCTTGGAAATCACTAAGATGCTCAGAAACTAACTTTCCACCTTTCAACTTTAGATTAACAAGCCTTTTAATCAATGAAGCTTTGTTATGGGCGATTTTCCTCTCGTACAAACCTTCTAATTTCTTCCACAAATCATATGGATCGGTCTCTTGTGACACATGGTTAAAAATGCTAATGTCAACCCATTGTCTAATGGTTCCTAAAGTTTTCCTTTTCAACTTTATCCATTCATTCTCTTCCATTTTATCGGGTTTAGAAGGTTTAGAGATAATACCACTCGAACTAGTGACGGTTTCAATTGGGTCATGCAAATCCTTGCAATATAACAAGTCTTCCATCATAGGTCTCTAAATAGGATAGTTGGTTGATGTCAACTTAATCATTGAGCTATAACTGCTCGAATCCACAGTGTGATAAATAACCTACCTCAAGCTCTGGTACCAATTTAATAGGATCGATTAGGGGTTACTTCAAGTTACACCCACAATATCACACACAAGACAATCAATCAACACACCATTCAAATAAAAAAAAGGATATGATGAAAGTAAAATAGCAAGACACAAGATTTTATACGTGGAAAACCTCTTCGATGTGAAGAGTAAAAACCACAAGACCTCTTAAGGAGTCTACCCTCTTCTCTTATTGATAAACCAAAAAGGGAAAACAGCCCCAAAATGTTTACAAAAGATTCACTTCTAATCACCGGAATCCAAAAACAATAAGAGATGAAAAAGGTGTAAGAGAACACCCTGTGTGCACTTCAGGCCAACGGTGAATCCAGCAAGAATAAAGCTCAAACTTGAAGACCAAAACACCTTGAAGAAGATGATAAATGACCAAAAACTGCTACTGCCTTATGTGACTAAATCTGGTTATATTAACCCTCTTTTCTTTTAATGTGCATACCAAAAATGTGAGTAATCTCCCAAATGTCTTTCTTGAAAAGAAAAGATATTGTTGCACAAAAGGCATGCTTGCACAACAAATCTAGGAAAAAAACAAAACCAATAAATTTCACCCACAAATTAAGCATGGACTGCATAAAAAGATATGCCAAATATGCCTGCATAAAATTATGCCAAATATGGGCTGGAATACCCAACAAATCCCTCATTGCTTTACCTAGCTTTCTTTTATTACCTGCAAACATACTAGGCTGCTCCATTATGAAATGGGACACCCTAGTTGCACAAAAGCACATAGGGGTCATACTAGAAATGTCTGGTATGAGTGAACATCTTTAAAACATATAACATATGAAAACACTGATCTTAACTTATATAAGTGATGTTCTATGGGCTGCACTATTTTATGCCCTACAGTTTAAGCAAGTTCTCCAATATACTTATTAAACTAGTCAAACAGATTTGTATAACTGTATATATATTTATCTCAAATAATACTCATCTTACTGTTGAAAAAAGGAAAATAATAAACTTGATTTGTATTTCTCATAATCTATTCCTCTTCCTCCTCTAAAATTCTAACAAAGTGGTATCAAAGCAAGGTTAGTGAAGGTGTGATAAAATCAAACGATGTAATGTTTTCCTTCCAATATCCTCGTCTCACAAAAGAAAATTATGAAAATTGGTGTATTCGAATGAAAGGTTTACTTAGGGGACAAAAAGTATGGGAGATCATAGACAAAGGCTACGACGAGCCAGAAAATGAAAATGCATTATCTCGAGCGGAGAAGGAAGCCTTAACAAAGACGAAGGAAAAAGATCAACTTGCACTTAGCCTCATCCATCAATGTTTGGATGATTCAATGATAGATAAAATATCTGATGCAACCACTTCAAATGAAGCCTTGGAAATTTTGAAAAAAATCATTCCAAGGAGTTGATAAAGTAAAGAAAGTTAAGCTTCAATCACTAAGGAGTGATTTCGAAGCAATGAAGATGAGTGAATACGAATCGATTTCGGATTACTTTACAAGGGTGAAGGCGAATGTGTATCAATCAAGAGGCTATAGAGAAAAAATTGCAGATGTTCGAATGGTGGAGAAGATTCTTCGTTCTTTGACACCGAAGTTCGATTATATTGTGTGTGTCATTGAATAAATGAAGGACCTCGAAGAAATGACAGTAGAAGAATTGGAAGTTTCTTTACGTGCTCAAGAAGAGAAAATTAAGAGAAGACAAGAAGAACCACATGAGCAAATTCTTAAAACTAAAGCAACTTTAAAAAATGAAGAAGGAGAAAAGCAGTACTTTAAAGGAAGAGGACGCGGATATGGACGAGGAAGAGGACGCGGAAGGCATGGACGTGAAGAAGAAAGAAGTAATGGTGAAAGTTCAAATAACGACGAGAGAAATCTTTCATATTTAGAGGCCGTGGAAGAAGTAGAGGACGAGGTCATGGAAATTACTAAAGATCAAATGAAAGAAGGTATGGCAAGTCCAAAATTGAATGTTATAAATGTCATAGATTTGGTCATTATTCATGGGAATGTCAAACTACTAATACTGAAGAAAGAGCCAATCTTGTTAATGATAACCAAGAAGTTGAAGAATCCACCTTGTTGCTAACTGAGAGAAAGGAAGAAAATGAAGCTAAAAGCTCGTGGTATTTGGATAATGGTGCTAGCAATCATATATGCGGATACAAAGAAATATTTATGGAGATCAACGACAAGGTGAAAGGTAATGTTTCCTTTGGAGATTCTTCGAAAATTCACATTGAAGGCAAAGGTACAATTCTCGTCTCTTTAAAGAATGGTGACCATAAATTGATCTCTGATGTTTATTATGTTCCTAAACCAAGAAGCAATATTCTTAGTCTCGGACAATTTGTTGAGAATGGTTATGAAGTTTTGATGAAAGATAATTATCTTTGGCTTAAAGATAGAAAGAATAACTTGATTGCAAAGGTGGGCATGTCATGGAACCAGATGTTCAAATTGAATGTCCAAACTGCTGAAGCAAGATGATTGAAAGTTAATGTGCAAGATATGGCATGGTGTTGGCACATAAGAATTGGACACTTGAAATTTGGATCATTGAAAGCAATGGGAGAAAAGATGATGGTAAAGGGGATGACAACAATTGAAAATTAAAATCATTAGTGTGAAGCATGTCTTCTTGGCAAACATGCAAGGAAAAGTTTTTCAAAGAAACTAACATCTATAGCCTCCAAACCACTTGAATTGGTGCATACGGATATTTGCGGGCCTATCAATCCACCGTCTTTTGGTAAAAGTAAATATTTTATACTCTTTATTGATGATTATAGCAGAAAAACGTGGGTTTATTTTCTCAAACAGAAATCAGAAGCTTTCATCACATTCAAAATTTTCAAGACATTGTTGAGAAAGAAAGTGGCTATAATATCAAGGCATTGAGGTTTGATCGAGGAGGCGAGTTCACTTCAAAGCAATTCAATGATTTCTGTGCAGCACATTGAGTTCATCGTCCTTTCACTGTTCCTAGATCACCTCAGCAAAACGGCGTGGTGGAGAGAAAAAATAGATCAATTCTTAATATGGCAAGGTGTATGACTAAAGCAAAAAAATATGGAAAAGGGGTTTTGGGTTGAAGCCGCTTCTTGTGCGGTGTATTTGTCAAATCGCTCTCCAACTGTGAATGTCAAGGACCAAACCCGTCAAGAAGCATGGAATGGAAAAAGGCCAAGTGTCCATCATTAGCGAGTATTTGGAAGCATCACTTATGCTCAAGTTCCACAGCAAGAGCGTTCAAAGCTAGATGATCGAAGTGCCAAGTATGTTTTTGTTGGATATGATTATCATTCCAAAGGATACAGGTTGTATAATCCTAACAATGGCAAAGTGGTGGTAAGTCATGATGTTGAACTCGATGAAGGTGCAACTTCGGATTGGGATGGATAGCAAGATAGCACATATAATTTTCTCCCATATTTTGATGATGATCAAGAATCAGAGAATGTTGAAACTATACAAGAACCTTCTTCTCCAGCTTAAGATCTCGAAGGCTCAAATGAAAGACCGCCGAAGATGAAGTCCCTTGCTGATATATATGAAAGAACTGAAGAAATTACTCTTAATAATAATGAACTTTATTGTCTTTTTGCAGATAGTGAGCCAATAAATTTTCAAGAAGCCGTGCAAGACAAGAGGTGGAGAAATGCTATGGATGAAGAAATCAAATCCATTGAAAAGAATGACACATAGGAATTAACTTCTCTTCCCAAAGGTCATGAATGCATTGGCGTTAAATGGATATACAAGGTGAAAAGAAATGCAAAAGGAGAGGTGGAGAATTATAAAGCAAGACTTGTGGCGAAGGGCTATAAATAAAAGCATGGAGTTGATTATGATGAAGTGTTTGCTCCAGTTGCACGCATGGAGACTATTCGCTTGTTGATTTCTCTCGCTGCTCAAAAGAAATGGAAAATTTACCAAATGGATGTCAAGTCGGCTTTTTTGAATGGATATCTCAAAGAAAGGTTTATGTTGATCAACCGTTGGGCTACGTAGCTGAAGGGAATGAAAAGAAGGTACTGAAACTCAAGAAATGGTTGTATAGATTGAAACAAGCCCCACGAGCATGGAATAGCCGCATCAACCAATACTTTCAAGATCACGGGTTTGTTCGTTGCTTAAATGAGCATGCTTTATATTCTAAGTTTCAAATAATGGAGATGTTATGTTTGTTCGCATTTACGTTGATGATCTCATTTTCATGGGCAATAATCCCAATTTATTTGATGAATTTAAAAGTTGCATGTCGACAGAATTTGAGACGACAAATTTGGGGCAAATGACATATTATTTGGGATTGGAAGTGAAACAAATGGAGGAAGGTATATTTCTTTCTTAAACAGGTTATGCAAAGGAAGTGTTGAAAAGGTTTAAGATGAACGATTGCAATCCTGTGAACACACCCATGGAAGCTGGAATGAAATTGTCCAAGTTTGAATATGGAGAAAAGGTAGATCCTACTCTTTGCAAAAGTCTTGTGGGAAGTTTGAGATATTTGACAAGTACAAGGCCCAACATACTTTATGCCGCTGGGGTGATAAGTCATTTCATGGAGACTCCTACTTCCATCCATATAACTGATGCTAAGCGAATTCTTCGTTACATTAAAGGAACGCTTGATTTTGGAATATTTTATTCCTCATCCAATGATATTCTGTTGCATGGATTTCGCGATTTTGATTTTGCTAGAGATATAGATGATAGAAAGAGTACAACGGGGTATGTATTCTTCCTGGGTAATTGTGCTATTTCTTGGTTATCAAAGAAGCAATCTATTGTCATGTTGTCAACCTGTGAATCTGAATATGCTGCTGCAAGTTCAAGTACATGTCATTCTTTATGGTTAAGAAAGCTGTTGAAAGAACTTCATTTGCCATAAAAAGGAGCTACAGAAATATGCATTGATAATAATTCAACACAAGCACTTGCAAAGAACTCGATATTTCATGATTGAAGCAAACATATCGATATGAGATATCATTTTATTCGGGAATGCATTGCCAACAACGAAGTGGAGCTGAAATATGTGGACACTCAATATCAAGTTGCTGATATTTTTACCAAGCCATTGAAGATTGAAGATTTTCGAAGAATGAGAGCTTTGCTTGGAGTCACAAATCAAGTATAAAGGGGGGTGTTGAAAAAAGGAAAATAATAAACTTGATTTGTATTTCTAGAGTGTTCTTGCATTTTATTGAGAGAGATTTTAATAAGAGGTTTTAATGTTGCTATTAATTAGGAAAAGATAATTCCAGAATATTGCAAATCTAGAATGATCTATTGTATGTTATAAATAAGAGCTCTCTCCTCATTTGTATCAATAAAAAAAGAGAAATAAAAGCAATTAAAGTTTTCCTCTTTTACAAAAAAATTCCTTTTTCTCATAATCTATTACTCTTCCTCCTCTAAAATTCTAACACTTACTTAATCAATTCCAGAAACTAGCAAACATATTTCTAATCAACCTTAACATGTGTGTATACATAAAACAACATGTGTCGTCAGGATTAATTAATCAATCATCCTGGAAATATTTGCTCAATATTATCATTAACTGTTATCAAGTATATCCACCCCAATTTCATACATAACATATTATTCATGCACCCATGAGCTAATTATGCCTTAAGTCATTAAAAATAATCCCCTTGTTAATTTGTTGCTAATCAAACCAACACCATATCATACATGGGTAAACTGTAACACCGCACCTCCGCTAGGGTCACTCACAAAGGGAATGCACTAGCTTTGGTGGAGCATTATCTAGGTAAACATACATAGAAATATTACAAGACATAACATAAAAACAGCGGAAGAAAAACCAAATTTCATTTCTTTAAAATCTAGAAAGGTCTAAAGCCTTTTATCAAAATGCCATTAAATCCATTACATCGAAATCTGTCTTGCAATAGTAAAGAAGCATAAAACCATAGTCATAAATCATTCCCCAAGTAAAACAGTAAAGCAAGCCATAGCCAAGAGATATCCAAGCCGTTCATGAAAGAGCCTTGGAGCTTGATAAGATCCGAACTAAGCTGTATTCCCACCCTGCGAACCTGGGGGGGAGAACAGAAGAAAAAGAGGTGAAACAAAATGGGTCAGTCATAAAGACTGAGTAAGTCCTAGTGACTTTCAGCATAAAAACAGGTAAAGATAACATGGCATGAATAAACTGAAAGTAAACATAAGCATGATGACAAGATAAGCTACAGGCACGATAACTAAGAATAACATCCCATAATTCCTATCAAGAGTAGCATCACAAGGTTCTACCAAGTATCACATCGCAAGGTTTCTATCAAGTATAACATCGCAAGATTTCTAAGTTCCATCATTAAAATATTTCTATGATATCTATTTGCTCTGCACAACTTGTACTAGTATCCCAACCCGTGCCATGTGTTGACTATAAAATGATCCCTTGCCCAATGTCATGAAATGACCCGTTACTTGGTCTCACGAAACGATCTATTAATCAATCGGCTCCATGTGTCCGTGTCATACAGCCCAATCACGAAATGTAGTCACCTGTGCTAGGTCCACCATAGGGTGTGTCAAGCCCTAGAGTGCCAACCACCGACACGAATCAAGCACGCACAGTGTAAACCTACTGGTGCCCAATGCCTGCTTTTTCAACTCCGGACTACGTGCACGACCATAGTCTGCCTGAACCTACAATGGCGCATGTTGGATTAAAATTTGGCTCTGACACCCAAATTGTTCTGATTCGTAGAAAATTATAACTGTAAAATGAGGAAAAAGTAGAGAACACACAAGGTTTATAGTGGTTCGGCGTTAACGAGCCTACGTCCACTTTATATGCTATTGATTATACTTTGAATGCTAGTACAACCAACAATTTCTCTCAAAATCACTCCTACAATTATGATTTCTCTCAATAATCTCGAAATAAAACTGATAAGAAATAGTGGTATGACAGTAATGGTAGAATCAATGCTCAATGCGGCCAAAAGATCCCCAAAAATGCCAATCTCTGGGCTATTTATAGCTGATTCTATCAGGCGGATTACGGTCACACGTGGCGCAAATCCCGAGAATATCGGATCGGATCGAGGCTTGATGAAGAATTGGTCAATATGACAGTTGTGGACAGGTGTCGCTGGATCCATGCATCTCGGATCGCTGAAGACCAATTCGTGGTAACCGTTGCGTCTTCTGGACTCAGACCGAATCGGGTCGTGATGAGGTAGGCGGATCGGTTTGCACAAGCTCGTGGCGATCCGATGGGGGCGTGGCGATCCGAGAGCTGGTGAATGACCGCGTTCTAGTTTTCTCTGGATTAAAGGCACGAAGCTTTATACTTTTTTCTCATGTGTGAACCTTGGTGGCTTGGTCAAAAAGCTAGCCAACAGCGCACCAACTCAGCCGTCGTTCTGGTCGCTTGCAATCAGCCCAGTAATCGTGCCCCACCCTGCCTAGTTCCAGGGTACCATGATACATCTAGTGGGTTACTCCTGAAATGGACCGCGTAACTAGGGTTTCCATCCAGCAGGTTAAGTGTTGTCATTTAAATTCGAGACTTAACCTCATCAGTCTAGCATGTCAAGTTGGTTAAGTGTGGTCATTCAAGTTCGTGACTTAACCCATCTACGTGTCATGTCAAATTAGCAAAGTGTTGTCGTTCAAGTTCATGACTTAGCCCTACGAATCATGTGTCAAGTTGGTTAAGTGTATTCAAGCGGTTCATGGCTTAACCCTACCAAATCATCGTGTCAAATTGGTTAAGTGTATTCAAGCGGTTCATGACTTAACCCTACAAATCATCGTGTCAAATTGGTTAAGTATATGCAAGCGGTTCATGACTTAACCCTATCATGTGGCATTAATTCATTAATGCACCCCAACCTCTCACATTAGACTAGTTGTTGTGCTCACTGGATTCGCCGGGCGGTTCCGGGCAGATTTACACCACAACCTAGTCTAACCTCGGGTCATAAGCGCGATATGACCAACTACCCACATTGGATCCTATTGTTTGCAGTCACTGGATTCGTTGGGCGGTTCTGGGAAGATTTACACTGCAAACTCAACCCAACCTCGAGTTGGCCATTTTCAAGTTCATTCTAATGTCATGTCCATGTTCAAGTTTCATGTCAAGTTCGTGTCAAGTTTCTAAGCGAGTTTCCTGTCAAGTTTTCATGTCAAGTTTTCACGTTTCAACTTATGCCTATTATCAAGTTCATGATTCATATTCATAACCAATTCATGTTTTGCCTAATCTTCCCAAATCGTATTCCCATCGCACGTAAACGTGAATCGATCTATACAACAAGTAAATCCAAATCCTAAATGAAAGGGGAAGGCATCAAAACTATGATAGGCAAAAGAACGAGCACAAGGTGATAAATCTAACATGATATAGCTTGAGACAATTGGTTATAACATCCTTGGCATATAACATAATAGTCCCAAAACATTAGCATTAAAGATCTAGCATAATAAGGCGATAGTCATGATAAAAGTTAGCATAAAAGAATATACATGCAAAAGCAAGCCAAATAAAAGGATAATGGATCCAATGGTTTTGGTGTACATAATAGCGAATAAACTAAGCAAGTCACACCCTAGGTATGAGATCCAACAAAATGCCAATTCGGTGCACAACTTGGTTTTCAACTATAGTGTTATGAACAATCAACTATAATAGTCAATTAACCACAACAGTCATAGTCATAGTGAATCATAAGCGATTAATCTCAATAGTCATGGATAATTATCCAAAATAGTTCTAGGCAACTACCCTATATAGTCATAGGCAATTAACTGTAATAGTTTCAAAGTCATGGTCATAGATGATAGCCTTATGTTCATAATCATAGGCAATAATTAATAGTCATGAGTCATAGGTTATTAGCCACAATTGTCCCTGTCATAGTCATAAGCAATAGTCTTATGTTCACAGTCATATGCATAGGCATAATCTTATGTTCACAGTCATAGGTATAGGCATAGTCTTATCATTAAGTCAAGATCCAAGAATTCATTTTACAATCTAGCGTTTGAATAATAAACTAGGTGCAACAACATGAATGGGCATGATTCAGTTGATAAGAAATAACCCAAAATCATAGATTCAAGAAGAGACAAGAACAAATCCAAATAGATAATCAAGCTTAGGTCCAATTTCATTTTATTCCATGTCCATATCAAATTTAACAAGTTTCAATCTCAAAGTAACTAGAGCTTACAGAGCGCGGATCGAGAATTAGAGTGCAGAGATTTGATTCTAGAAACGGTTGTTGCAGTTGTTGAATCTCTATTTGTTTAGTCTTGTTCTATTTGAAACCCCCCAATTTGCAATTCCTAGATGTTGTCTTGACGAAGAAGAAGTAGCCATTCTCTCTTTAATTTAATTATTTCAGAAGCAGCATAAGGACAGAATGAAATGGTATGGAGAGAACAAGGCTAGGGGTGAGTTTATATAGGATTAGAGTCACGAATCTGGTCAGAAAATAGGTCTAGATTTAGAAAAATACAAAAAGACTCGAATCTGGAAAAAGGGGCCAGGTCGACCCCCAGGTCGACTCCCCAGTCGACCTGGTCATAGGGAGGTCGACACCCCAGTCGACTCCCCAGTCGACCTGGTTGAGGGGGGGTCGACTCCCCAGTCGACCTGGGTATATGGGCGGGAATTTTCCCGCCAGCCTTCTCTGGGTTTGAATTTCGAATTTTCTGGCTTTATTTTCGAGCTGTTTTATTTTATTCAAATTCCTGAAACTTCTGAGGGTCATAACTTGGTCATACGAACTCCGATTTTCGAAAACTCGGACTCGATTTCATGCAGAATTTCGAGACGAACGCAATGGCGCAACCCGTTTCCCTTGGTTCTTAATTTAATTCTGCCTTGATTTATGGTTATAACATGTTATTAAAATACGGCTTGTTACATTCTCCCCTCCTTAAAGGATTTCGTCCCCGAAATCTCTAAGTTAGGAAGAATGTATCCTACCATCCATCATCCATCTACTCAAAACATCATCCACAAGCAATCATTGTCCTTAAAAGATTCCTAATGCTGTATGTATATATAAAGAAAGTGTGTGTATATGTACTTATCTAATGCAAAAGATTAGGCGGTTACTGATTCAGTAAACCTCCTTAATGCAAAGTATGCTAGTGCGATGAGTCCAACATGTATGCAAATTCCTATTACATTTCACAATTTCTACATGAGTGCTCAAACATTCATTCATATGCAACCTCCAAATGATAGCATATCAAATTTCCATCCATGTACGAGTATAAACATTCATGCATATGCAATATAAAAATGTGACTGAGCCGATCTAGTGCCTAATGTGTGTTATGCAACCACGAGCAACCACTTGCAACCATTTGCAAACATCAACCATAATATGATTCAAATACATGTTTACATCCATAGAGTTCTACCTAAGGTTCTCAAGATAGGATCGAGAAGATAAAAGCAACTAAAAACTTTGCGCCCATTAGGCAATGTCAAAACTGGAAATCTACATCACACATATACTGATTAGGAGAAGAACTCCCTAAGCACCAGCCTCGAAGACCGAAATCAACATTAGACTGGCACCCAAAGAATTACTCAACCCAACCAATATATATATGTTTCTATGAAACTGAGCATGATGGACTCCTTTTAGGTCACAAGAAATCCCTTCCTAAAACTAACCCATATCCTATAAAACCCAAAAAGTTTAGTCAACCCAACGAACATCCTCATGCCCCAACAGGTATTACTAACAGATGAGTCATACTCCCTATGGGTTTTGCAACAGAAATAGGATTGAGTATAGGACCGAGAAGATATACATAAAAGATAGCATGCAAGTAAACTCTACAGGAAAAGAGGGATCAAGTATATACTCTTAAAAAGAGCTATGATGCGCGTATCTAGTCTTCAATCTTCTAAGTCGCATTTCCTTGAGCTTAACCCCATTGTGCTTTGATCGTATTTAACTTCACATTTCATAGCTTCTTAATTCTTGTTTCCAAAATATGAGTTGGAACTCATTTCACTGTCGCCTCTCGTTCCACTTTCACTTATTCTTTTTCTAGTACACTCAGCTTAAACATAACTGCGTACTCATGGTTTCGTGCAAGCTCTCCAAAATTCACTAGTGAATCTTGGATCTCATTCACTTACTAGAAGGTATTCCAAAATGAATTATCTCTTGAAAATAAACAAATGCCAACCATGTTGCCAAGTGTATTTACTAAGGTGATTTTCTATGAATCATGCATAAGCGAAATGAACCATCCGCCTTAGTGGCGAACACTACTCGAGCGGATTGATAAGTGTATCAAGAGATTCTAGGTAACTAAGCATGGCAGAACCCTAAGGGTTACACTAGACTTCGATGGTATTACAGAGGCAAGTCAAGAGTCTAACTACCCTCTTTTCATACTCGAGAATGGTATCATTTCTGGATAACCACTCCATCCCTAGAAACAACCCATAGCCCAAAAACATAAGCATTACTTCTAAACTCAACACTTAGCATAGACATTCTCAAATCCAAACAAGTCATGAATAAATGAGCCGATTCCCCATAGGATTTGAGACAAAAAAAGGGATCCTCTACTACGCTAGTACTAAGGTGTAGAGACTCCAACTATCAAAGCAGAATTAAAAGGATGCGATGTACAAAAACAAAGTTCTAACGGGATGATGGAAAAGAAAAGCTAAACCTTTGACAGAAACGTTACCACCTCATTAGGTATGCTAGTAGTGAGAGCATACAATTGCCCTCTCGACGATCTTGTTCTTTGCCCTTGTCCTTATCCTATAATACTTAACTACATGTCCCTTTTTACCATACTAAAGATACTCTCTCTTGTCATGGGTTTTATTATTCTCTCACTTTGGCCTCTTTCCTTTCACCTTTTCCTCCTTCGTGGATTAAGCCCTATCAACAAGTTTCTTATCCTTAGGCTTGTGTTCTTTTATCCCCGTTCTTACTATCCTTGTATAGCTTGTTGACAAGTTTCTCGAAAGCTACATCCATCGCATGGCAACCCTACAAAGCTTGAAATAAGATTAGTCGCAAACGGAACTACTGCGGCTCTTGATGGAGGTTGGGCACTTCTTTGCCCTCCTACATGCGTTGTATGCCTACAAACTATGGTGAAAAAAAAAGAGAGAAGAGACTCAACGAGAGAATCAAAAGATAGTGCATATGGCTTTGGGGAATATGCCTCTCGTAAAACAAAACTTTTCTTAGAAAAATGCTTCTTTGTAAACGTTTTGCAAATAATTTCAGAAAAGCTTTTGCCCAGTCTGGTAACCTTCTGCTCTGAAACCAAATGTAACACCCCACCTCCGCTAGGGTCACTCACAAAGGGAATGCACTAGCTTTGGTGGAGCATTATCTAGGTAAACATACACAGAAATATTACAAGACAGAACATCTAAAACAGCAGACGAAAAACCAAATTTCATTTCTTTAAAATCTAGAAAGGTCTAAAGCCTTTTACATCAAAATGCCATTAAATCCATTACATCGAAATATGTCTTGCAATAGTAAAGAAGCATAAAACCATAGTCATAAATCATTCCCCAAGTAAAACAGTAAAGCAAGCCATAGCCAAGAGAAATCCAAGCCGTTCGTGAAAGAGCTTTGGAGCTTGGTAAGATCCGAACTAAGCTGTATTCCCACCCTGGGAACTTGGGGGGGGGGGGGGGACGGAAGAAAAGGAGGTGAAACAAAACGGGTCATTCATAAAGACTGAGTAAGTCCTAGTGACTTTCAGCATAAAAACAGGTAAAGATAACATGGCATGAATAAACAGAAAGTAAACATAAGCGTGATGACAAGATAAGCTACAGGCACGATAACTAAGAATAACATCCCATAATTCCTATCAAGAGTAGCATCACAAGGTTCCTACCAAGTATCACATCGCAAGGTTTCTATCAAGTATAACATCGCAAGATTTCTAAGTTCCATCATTAAAATATTTCTATGATACTATTTGCTCCGCACCACTTGTACTAGTATCCCAACCCGTGCCATGTGTTGACTATAAAATGATCCCTTGCCCAATGTCATGAAATGACTCGTTACTTGGTCTCACGAAACGATCTATTAATCGATCGGCTCCCTACAAGTCCTATCTCGTTCATGTGTCTGTGTCATACGGCCCAATCACGAAATGTAGTCACCTGTGCTAGGTCCACCATAGGGTGTATCAAGCCCGAGAGTGCCAACCACCGACACGAATCAAGCACGCACAGTGTAAACCTACCGGTGCCCAATGCCTGCATTTTCAACTCCGGACTACGTGCACGACCATAGTCCGCCTGAACCTACAATGGCGCACCAACTCAACCGTCGTTCTGGTCGCTTACAATCAGCCCAGTAATCGTGCCCCACCCTGCATAGTTCCAGGGTATCATGATACATCTAGTGGGTTACTCCTGAAAAGGACCGCGTACCTAGGGTTTCCGTCTAGCAGGTTAAGTGTTGTCATTTAAATTAGAGACTTAACCCCATCAGTCTAGCATGTCAAGTTGGTTAAGTGTGGTCATTCAAGTTCATGACTTAACCCTCCTACGTGTCATGTCAAATTGGCTAAGTGTTGTCGTTCAAGTTCATGACTTAGCCCTACGAATCATGTGTCAAGTCGGTTAAGTATATTCAAGCGGTTCATGGCTTAACCCTACCAAATCATCGTGTCAAATTGGTTAAGTGTATTCAAGCGGTTCATGACTTAACCCTACAAATCATCATGTCAAATTAGTTAAGTATATGCAAGCGATTCATGACTTAACCCTATCATGTGGCATTAATTCATTAATGCACCCCAACCTCTCACATTAGACTAGTTGTTGTGGTCACTGGATTCGCCGGGCGGTTCCGGGCAGATTTACACCACAACCTAGTCTAACCTCGGGTCATAAGCGCGATATGACCAACTACCCACATTGGATCCTATTGTTTGCAGTCACTGGATTTGCCGGGCGGTTCGGGCAGATTTACACTGCAAACTCAACCCAACCTCGAGTTGGCCATTTTCAAGTTCATTCTAAAGTCATGTCCATGTTCAAGTCTCATGTCAAGTTCGTGTCAAGTTTCTAAGCGAGTTTCCTGTCAAGCTTTCATGTCAAGTTTTCAGGTTTCAACTTATGCCTATTATCAAGTTCATGATTCATATTCAACCAATTCATGTTTTGCCTAATCTTCCCAAATCGTATTCCCATCGCACGTAAACGTGAATCGATCTATACAACAAGTAAATCAAAATCCTAAATGAAAGGGGAAGACATCAAAACTATGATAGGCAAAAGAACGAGCATAAGATGATAAATCTAACATGATATATCTTGAGACAATTGGTTATAACATCCTTGGCATATAGCATAATAGTCCCAAAACATTAGGATTACAGATCTAGCATAATAAGGCTATAGTCGTGATAAAAGTTGGCATAAAAGAATAGGCATGCAAAAGCAAGCCAAATACAAGGATAATGGATCCAATGGTTTTGGTGTACATAATAGCGAATAAACTAAGCAAGTCACACCCTAGGTATGAGATCCAACAAAATGCCAATTCGGTGTACAACTTGGTTTTCAACTATAGTGTTATGAACAATCAACTATAATAGTCAATTAACCACAACAGTCATAGTGAATCATAAGCGATTATTCACAATAGTCATGGATAATTATCCAAAATAGTTCTAGGCAACTACCCTAAATAGTCATAGGCAATTAACTGTAATAGTTTCAAAGTCATGGTCATAGACGATAGCCTTATGTTCATAATCATATGCAATAATTCATAGTCATGAGTCATAGGTGATTAGCCACAATTGTCCTTGTCATAGTCATAGGCAATAGTCTTATGTTCACAGTCATAGGAAATAGTCTTATGTTCACAGTCATAGGCATATGCATAGTCTTATGTTCACAGTCATAGGTATATGCATAGTCTTATCATTAAGTCAAGATCCAAGAATTCATTTTACAATCTAGTGTTTGAATAATAAACTAGGTCCAACAACATGAATGGGCATGATTCAATCGATAAGAAATAACCCAAAATCATAGATTCAAGAAGAGACAAGAACATATCCAAATAGATAATCAAGCTTAGGTCCAATTTCATTTTATTCCATGTCCATATCAAATTTAACAAGTTTCAATCTCAAAGTAACTAGAACTTACAGAGCGCGGATCGAGAATTAGAGTGCAGAGATTTGATTCTAGAAACGGTTGTTGTAGTTGTTGAATCTCTATTTGTTTAGCCTTGTTCTTGTTGAAAACCCCCAATTTGCAATTCCTAGATGTTGTCTTGACGAAGAAGAAGTAGCCATTCTCTCTTTAATTTAATTATTTCAGAAGCAGCATAAAGACAGAATGAAATAGTGTGGAGAGAACAAGGCTAGGGGTGAGTTTATATAGGATTAGAGTCACGAATCTGGTCAGAAAATAGGTCTAGATTTAGAAAAATACAAAAAGACTCGGATCTGGAAAAAGGGGCCAGGTCGACCCCCAGGTCGACTCCCAAGTCGACCTGGTCATGGGGAGGTCGACACCTTAGTTGACTCCCCAGTCGACCTGGTTGGGGGGGGGAGGTCGACTCCCCAGTCGACCTGGGTATATGGGCGGGAATTTTCCCGCCAGCCTTCTCTATGTTTGAATTTCGAATTTTCTGGCTTTATTTTCGAGCTGTTTTATTTTATTCAAATTCCTGAAACTTTTGAGGGTCATACCTTGGTCATACGAACTCCGATTTTCGAAAACTCGAACTCGATTTCATGCAGAATTTCGAGACGAACGCAATGGTGCAACGTGTTTCCCTTGGTTCTTAATTTAATTCTACCTTGATTTATGGTTATAACATGTTATTAAAATACGGGTTGTTACATAAACCAAGCATAAAAACATTGCATAATCATTAAATTTATACATACACATTATATTCAGCGTGCATGTAGCTACTTATCAGACATAATCATCAAATTACTTAACACTAAAAAAATAAATTCAGACAATTGTACACCGGTAATAGGGTTAACTATCTATTTGCTTGAACTAGCCTTCCATTCATATTTATATGTACCAAACTCAAGATCATTTTCACTGGTTCTACATTGATATTTAAGTACTTATATAGTTGTGTATATACGACTAGAGATATTTATAGGTTATCCCCTAACCCTTAGTTTCTCCTCACCAGATTTCAACACATAAATGTGAGAACCTCACTACAAGAAAACACTGATCTAGCATCAAAAATTTAGAAGTGGAAATTTCCATCGCTAATTTACGGTGGATTTCCGTGTGATTTGCAAGGGATAGTTCTTTGTATTTTCAAACTTTTTTTCTTTTATTTATTACCGTTGTCTTCTGTCATCCCTCACTAATTCGTTGCAAATTGCATCAAATTACCGACAGAAAATTTTGTTGCTATTTTCTGCTGCTAATACAGACAGAATACCGATGAATATTTATTGAAGCTATTTTGCAGTAGAATTCCAACAGATTTGCAAAAGATGAAAATATCAATTTATTATAATAATTAATAGTAAAATTTAGTACTTATGAAATGATATTTAGTATTCAATAATTAATTTTATATAATTGTATTTAATAATTACAATTGATAATTATAGTTGATATTATATTTTATAATTATAGTTGATAATTATATTTTATATTTCGAAAAATTTAACAATTTGAAATCAACTTGAATAAATTTGAAATAAATCATAAAGTTTATAAACCAATTATTGTTTGACACGAAATAACTAAAATTTCTAAACTTGAAAACATTGAAAAGGTTCATTTAATAATTTAATTTAAATTGTATAATACTTTATATTCTAATGTTAAAATTTTCTATAAATTGTGACTAAGAAAAAGTACAATTAAATATATTCTAATTGTAATTATAATATTTAGTAGTTAAATATTAATGATATTAATATCAGGGTTGATATTAGCAATGAAGCTTTCATTTGTTACCATTTTGGTCGTGTTATACGTTTCTTTTCCTTAGCTTGTTCTGTCTTCTAATTTCATTTTGGTATTTTTTTTGAAATAGGTAAAAAGTCGGCCCAAGGCCCAAACAAAATACAGTCCAGTACTTCAACATAAGTACCGACTTCTCTCTTATCTCCCATTCTAACCCTAGCCGCCTTCCTCTCAGTCTCATACGAACTCATCGATGGCGAATTAGAGAGCGATTCGTCATCTTCATACTATGGTCGATGAAGGCACTATGGAGGCTTCCAAACATGATCTTCCATGTCTTTGAATTTTCTCTTAAGTTCTTTGAGCTTGTTAGAGTCTCTAACATCTATGTCGTTAGTGTTGAAGCTAACCATGACTTCAGATCTGCTCTTGCTTGTCTTTAATAACATGTTTTGGTCATCTTTGTGCCTCTCGGAGCTTGGATCTGCTTGAGATCTGAATCCGTTGCTGCTATCTCCTCTGTCCCAACAAGATAAGTGGTATATTTTGTTGTTAATCTTGCTTTTATAGTGATTGTCCCCAACTTTATTGAGAAAGCTTTCGTCTTTATCTATATCCTTGTATTTGATTTTGACTTTCTGGGCTGACCAGTATTCATTGTTAACCTCCAGGATTTTATCGAACTCCGGATCACTGCTGATGGGTTCTCTAACTGTTTCAGGTAAGTAATTAGGGTTAGTGTCTATAATTTGAGAATTAATAGGATGACATTGATATTAACTCTGTTTACTTCCCTTACAGAAATGATTTCTGTGAACAGTATGGAGCTTCTCTTCAGTAAGGAAGCCAGAGTTGCACATCCTGTTATGATTTTCTTCTGGATCACTACTGGGATCAATCTTGCCTCTGAATCCTGCATCAGGTAATGAACCAGTATTATTGTTCATAAATTTAGATATATTTTTATGATCACAATTATTAATTTGGACCCTTCCCTTGTAGGAATGTTGTTTGAATTCAGAGTTGGGATGAATGATCCCAGTTAGGAAGTCAGAATGAATTTGTTTTCCCTTGTTGCCATAACCTTCCTGCTCTCCAGAATGAGTAACTTGATTGTGGAAGGAGTGCTTGTGCAAATTTTGCTTGCCATTTAGTAAGAAATCCTCCACATATTTATTACCATCATTGAATTTGCTTGCATTCTCCTGATAAGTATTGCAGTCTTTATTCTGCCTGTCTGATTTTTTCAATATGATATGGCTTTCAGCATAAATATTTCTCCATAACTGATAACAACTCATAGCTTTATTAGAGTGCAGTCTTTCATTTCTCTCTTTCCATATGTGAAACACCATAGCAGTAAGGAAAACACATGCCTTAATGAAGTTTTTAGACTTGGGTTTAAAATGCTTAAGGATATAGTCAACACTACCTCTAATATCTAAAGTGGGAATATACTGATTGACCCCCAGAGTACTTTTGGCATTATTCCAAATGTACTGGGAATATTCGCAATCAAAAAATAAGTGCCTGGAGCTTTCTACTACTTTTTTACAAAATAAACAGTTTGTGTCAATATTTTGACCCCATTTACAGCATCTATCTTTAGTAGGGAGTTTGTTAAGAATAGCAAAAAAGGCACAATGTGCCATTTTTGGACAATTTGATTTACACCAAATTACTTTATGCCAATTTACCTCAACTTCCTCCCCCTTAATGTATTCCCACATTTTTTTGAATGAGAATTTATTATTTTTAGTACAAAGCTTCCAATCCCAATCATCTTTATATCCCCTTTGGTCAATTTTAATACTACTAATAGCTTCTTTAAATATATAAGCAACATTACTAGTATGAAAGCTCCAATAGTTATTATCAATAATACTATCTACATTTTCATGTAAGCCCCCAAAATGATACAAATTATTCCAACCAAGAAGATTAATGAGTGAGTTGCCATGAATCCATGGATCAAACCACAAACTGGTCCTAGTACCATCTCTAAAATTCCTATAAATAAGTTTTCTACCCATATCCCTACAATCAAGAATGTTTTTCCAGACATATGAATGCTGATTGTCTTTTCTAGCAATCCAAAAATTCTTATTCTTAAGATATTTGGCTTTCATCCACCTAGCCCATAAAGATCTGCCCTCTATAAATTTTCAAAATAACTTATATTTGCATACATCAGCAATGTCCCTAATATTTCTGAGGCCAAGGCCACCAAACTTCTTTGGTTTGCAAACTTTGTCCCAAGCCAACTTATGGTATTTGCCTCTCCAAATAAAATTGGAACATAATTTTTCAATTTTTTGAATAGTACTAAATGGGATATTGTGTGTCTGAATCCAGTAGATGATAACTACCATGATGACTGTGTGGGTGAGTTCCACCCTACCTGCTAAGGACAGTAGTTTACTAGACCAGCCTTCTAATTTCCCCTGAATAATTTCAATTAAACTATTACAATCCCTGTCCTTAACCTGATTAATACTAAGGGGAAGGCCTAAATATTTGACTGGTAACTTACCCTCCCTGTATTTTAGCAAATTTAAAATATCCTCCTTCTGACAGGCATCTTTGCTAAAATATATTTTACTTTTATTAATGTTCACAGTGAGGCCAGCATATTTTTCCATGTTCTCCAAAATTTTGCAAATAGATAGAGCATTATTCCTATCAGCTTTTAGAAAAAGGAGCATATCATCAGCATATAATAAATGAGTGATAGGTGGTGTATTTCTGTTAATAGTCTTAATGTTACCCCTGGCCATCTCTATCTCCATTTGAATTGAGAAATATTCCATTACAATAGCAAATAGATAGGGTGATAGAGGGTCTCCCTGTCTAATTCCTCTATTACTATGGATAAATCCTTTTGGAGACCCATTAATCATAATGGAATAAGTCACATTTGAAATGCACTCTTTTATCAGCTCAAAGAATTTATCATTAAAACCCATTCTATTCATACTATAAATTATAAAATCCCTGTTTATTTTATCAAAGGCTTTGTGTAAGTCAATCTTAATACACATAAGATTTTTATTCTTCTTATTGAAATCTCTAATAAGCTCATGAGCTAACAAAGTGTTTTCAGAAATTAATCTCTCTGGAATGAAAGAACTTTGATTCTCAGAGATAAGAAATTTGAGAAAATACTTCATTCTGTTGCAAAGTATAGAAGAAATAATCTTATATATGAAGTTACAGCAAGCAATTGGTCTGTAATCCCCTAGCCCCATAGGTGTTTCAATTTTAGGAATAAGAGTTATAAAAGTATGGTTAGTGTTTTTTAACAGCCTACCAGAATTGAAAAATTCTGAAATAGCATCACTTATAGGACCTTGAATATCAGACCAATGTATTTTGTAGAACTTAGCTCCAAATCCATCAGGCCCAGGACTTTTATCAATATTAGCTTGAAAAATTATATTTTTGATCTCCTCTTTTCTAACAGGAGCATTTAAAATATCTGCACTGTTGCAGTTAATAGTATATTTGTACTCAATGTTAGGAAAGGAATTGCAGTAGCTAGAAGAATTGTATAATGAGCTGAAATAATTAATAGCCTCCTGTTCAATAACTGAAGCTTCATTAATTATTTTTCCATTATTATTTATAATTCTCCCAATATCATTTCTATTTCTTCGGTTAGACATTTTAGTATAAAAAAATTTACTGGCCTCATCTCCGTAAGTTAACCAGTCATTTTTTGCCTTCTGCTTAATATTTACCGAGTTAATATGTAAAGCTTTAGCAAGATTAGCCTGAGCATTAAAAAATGAGTCAGCTACCTCCTTGTCTGAACAGTTATCATCAAACTTATTCTGGAGCTCAGCACAATTTTTTCTAATAGAATTAATATCCTCTTTATTCTTTTTACAATTCCAATTTTTGAGATTATTTTTGACAATAAGCAATGTTTTGTTAAACTTATACTATGTAGTGCCATATAAGTTGTTAGAGAGACTTTTTTGAATAATCTCTTTATAACTATCCTCAAACACCCATCCATTTTTAAATCTAAAAGGAGCTTTAGGAGCAGCATCCTTTTGTTCTTTAAATGATATTTGAATGGGTGTGTGATCACTTGTATTTTGAGGGAGAGTACAACAGTTCACACAAGGAAATAGATTGATGAATATTTGGTTTAGTAGGACCCTATCCAATTTGCAATGAATATTTCTATATTCACCAGATTTCCATGTATATTTATTACCATAGATAGGTGGTTCTATTAATCCTGATTTTACTAAAAAATTATTAACCCTATTCAATTTAATGAAGGGAACAGGATTTCCCCCTCTTTTTTCTATGTAGTGAAAAATCGTGTTAAAATCTCCTATCAAGATCCAGGGACTTATATTGTTAATGCTCAGTTGCTCTATATTGTTCCAAAGCTTATTTCTATCATCCTCATAATTAGAAGCATATATAAAAGTAACCTTAATAAATAAGCCACCCTTATTTTCAAAATAACAATGGATGTATTGCATATCAATAAAGTATTTAATGAGAGTCCAAATAGAAGGATTATGTAAGACCATAATCCTTCCATTGCCTCCCATTCTATTGTTATTGATGCAATTCCAACTTGCAAATCTTCTGGTGTGTAACTCCTCGATTTTATGATCATGGAGTTTGTGTTCAATCAACCCTATAATACTAGGTTTGTATTTTATGATGAACTCAGAAAGGTCTAATTGCCTTTCAGGGGAGTTTAAACCCCTAACATTCCACGCAATAATATCCATATATAAAAATATAAAATAATTTTATGCAAAGGATACTAAAAGGATACAATCCTCTATGTTGGAGCACTGTGCTTGCCAACACTTCCCCTCTTATCAACTTGCTTGCCACTTTTTTTAAAATTAGTTTGATCTGTGGCTTTTAACTGCTTTCCCCATTTAGCATTTTTGCCAATGTATTGTTTTCTGAAGTCATGGTCTTTTAGATCTTCAGATTCCTCCATTGAAGTAATGTCTGAAAGACTTTTAGTTCTGGACTTCTTCCTTTTGCTAACTGTTGCAGGTTTGGGGGTTGCCGTTGGCTTGGCTGCAGCTATCGTTTGATTCACAGCCCTCTGTATGTCTGCATCAGAGAAAGATGATGTTCTTTTTGGAGCCAATCTTTCAGCAACAAGAGAGCTGTCAGTGAATATAGGATCAGCTGCAAGAAGCTCTGCACAGCTTGCCAAATTTACTTTATTAGCATTAATATTCATTGAGTTTGTAATATTCCTTGAATTCTCCATGTGGGTGGAGTTTTCAATGACCTGCTCTATAATTCCCACTTTGGAATTTTTATTTTGCTCGCCACCAATGACGGTTTGTTCTATTGAGACTGATGGCGTTCCTAACCCATTGTCTCTTTCTTGAACTTTCCTGGACTGCATATTCTTTGAAAGAACAGCAGCTTCCTTACAACAATCAACTTCTAAGTTCCCTGCATCATTCGCATTAACTTCCTGAACATCTAGATTCATTGAGTCTTCGTTGTTACCCAGTATATATTCAATATCTGGAGTTATTTGAGTAGATGGCTCTGCGCTGATTGCTGAGCCAGTTTCCGCCCTTTTCAGTACAGAGTCCGTAGAGTCATTAGGGTCATTAGGGTTAACACTATTCTCTTTATTTTGAGCACAATCCTTTAGTGTATGCCCAAAGATTTTACATATTTTGCATCTATCCGGAATTGTTTCATATGTAATTCGCTGAGATATGATCTCCCCATCATGAGTGTAAACAGATACTTCATTAGGTAGTTCTGAATCAGCATTAATCTCTACCAAGATTCTTGCATAACTGAGTCTTGTTTCTTTAGCTGTCTGTTCGTCCATTTTTATTGGCTTTCCGACCAGACTAGCTATTCCACTGAATACTTCTTTATCCCATAACCTAAGATTAAACTCAGGTAATCTTATCCATATTGGCATAGAACTTAGAAGATCTTTATCTAAAACAATTTTCTTGGTCCACTTTTTCAAGATTATAAGTTTTCCATTTATGAAATAAGGACCTCCTTTTAACAGTTTTTCACAGTCCTCAGCATTAGTAAATCTGATCACAAAAAATCCATTTTCTCTAGTAAAAATTTCAAACGAACCTGTTGGACTCCATGTTCGATCCACATATGCCCTGAAATGGAAGTATGATGGTCTTTTGCCAAATACATACGCCACTACAGCAAGTCCCCATTTACTTTCTGTGCGAATGCTTGTTTCTTCAGAGACGACCACTATTCTTTCCCCAGTTGTCTCGACTGGTGGAATAAACTCTAAATCAAAGCTTGATTCTTGACACTTATCTTTCACCATATCCGCCCATGAGGACACTTTCATATCCTTAGGTATGTTTACCTTTGGAGTTTGAATGGGTTCTTGCGGATTTCTGATGCTGTTCTTGAATTGAATTCGGGCGCCATTAGAGGAAGGAAACGGCCTTTGTCTCGGTTTGAGAGGAAATTCATTGAATTTGCCAGCTCCGTTTCTGATATGCACAGAGGCATCCAGATTAGAAATTTGTTTCTTTCCTCTCTTCTTGTTCACAACAGTAGTGAAACCATCCTCATCTACCAACAAATCAGGTGTAGATTGAGGGAAATTAGAAGGTGAAATAGAGGAGATTGGAGAAGATTGAGAAGATTGCCCCTTGCGGTTGGGGTTGTTGTCGAAGATTGGGTTTTGAAATGATTTGGAAGCAGCCATGGCTGCAGAACTTAATTTTCTTTTTTCGAATCACTGTCTTTCCTATTAATTAATTAACCACACGTAATTTCATTTTGGTATTGAATTGCATAATATGTTGAAAATTATTCAACAAGTATAAACCATTAAATGGACGATTTACAACCTAAAACCTTCTAGCTTCCTTTTACAGCTGGAAAAAATAGCGCCTTCGATATTTTATATCCCGCTTTAATTTTGGTTTCACGGCATCTGCCACTTTAATTTCCCCATTAACCTAAAATCCCAAACCCTTCCTCTAAATCGAAAATCGCTCCCCACATATGTCTTCTTTCTCTAACTTCTTCGATCCTCAGTCCCAAATCCAAATGCGTCTGTGCCTTCTTCGCATTTTCAAATATCGTTGTTCCATTTCTTGTCGTTGCTTTCATCATCGGTAGAGGAGCAAGAGGCAAAGGAGAACCGTCACCCATCGCACATGAGTTAAAGGTCGGTTTTCTTAAATTTACTTCCATCAGCGTAGCAGCATCACCAACCACTGCACCAGTTTGAGGTGGTGGGTTCTTGGGTGAAGTTGCTAGTGGATTTGAGAGAGATGTGCATGTTATTTTGTAGTTTGGTGTTTGAAGAAGGTAATGCAAGTGAATACGAGTAGTGATGATGTTGAGGGAAGGAATCCTATGGGGTTGTTGCTGTAGAGAGGAGGAAATTGGTGAGGGTAGGAGAGGACAGTCAGTTTTGAGTTTGCGGATGGAATATTTGGTGAAGATGGTTGGTGAAGGAGGAGGGACATGATGTGTATTGGAGGTGGTGTTTTGTGTGATTATTGTGATGAACGGTGAGGTATCTTTGATGGCAGCACGTTTGGTGGAAGAGGGAGTGTGAAATGGAGTTTTATAGTTCAGGTTGCTCTACTTGTTTAGTGATGTTGAAGTGATGGTGAAAGAAGGTTGTTGGAAGCGGTATGTGGTTTTGAAGGTAGTAGTATAGTGTCAGGTTATGGGAGGTGTTTGCTAGTGGGGAATAGTTGGTGGTTAGGCTTCATGGGCTGTTCGATTAAGTCTGCTTTGTTGATGTACATTATCAGGCATCCATAACATGCTTCATATATGCAATCGCTTGACTGGTTTAACAGTTTAAACCGAGGTAAAAAGACGGTTTATGTGGATTTTAAATTGAACTATTTTTTCAGTTCTTTTGTGGTAGTAGTACATTTGACTGAAACATATTGACCAAAAATTAGAAGCGAACCATGGATGGCCAAGTAAACTAGATGGTATCTACCATGGTTTCTATGAATATAACAGTCATATATATATATATATATATATATATATATATATATATATATATATATGTATGAATTTCTAGAAATATCTAATTTCATAAAAAAAGAATAAAGTTTCTGTACTATATTTTCTTATGTAAGTTAAGGTTATATACACCACCATTTTTTGGAAAACCAAATCTTCAGTATTTAAGCTTTAGGATTCTTCCAGGTTCCTCTATGCACGTCGTATATGTATTAAAGTTTGGAATATGTTTTTGAAATTGAATATCTAGGAATTCAAACCTATGTGATTTTATATGTTTGGCTCTCAAATGAATATGAAGCGATTTTCAGGTACAAGTAGAAAAATCTTCAAGCATCATATGGTTCCACACATAAACAGTTCTCAAATATGTGTCTCACCGTACATATATACGCTAGTACTAGTGTTGGGTATTGCTACGCACATCGGATTCACCTTATAATAGTTTCGACGGGTTTAAACGATATTATAAAAGTGGGTTTACATGTGTTCTTCCTTATTTCTCCTCTGAATTTTCTTCTAAAGGATGTTCATTTTCATCACCATAAAAATATGTATATTTAATTTGGAACGAAGTTATGAGATCTAATGTCAAATGTTTTCTAGATTTTTGATCATATCCAAGTTAAAAAGGGCAGCCAAGACAAGTGGTTCAAAATTGATCACAATTACTTGCTGGTAAAGGCCAAAAGGTATTACTAAAAAATTTAGCACATTTATGCTCATATAGATATGTAGTTATATTAACTGCTCTTAGCTTAAGGTGGATAAAAAAATATTCCACTTATGTCCATGTCAATATATAGTTAATTACGTAATGTTATTTAAATTGTGCCATCTGTTTAACGTATCATCAGAATTTTGTTGCATAAATTATTTTATCATCAATCTGGATTTTTCCCTTTCTTTTTCCACTTTGGATTCATATGAGTTCACATCGATTGAGTAAATGTCGATGCCACATCATTATGTTATAATAATTTGATCCTTGAAAATGATAGAACATTTCATACTACTGCCCGTACTTGGGTTGAATCTCAATCAAGAATCTAATGTTAACTGAATTATTTAAAGGTTACCATAGATGGTTGTGCATGCATGATACATAAAGGATTTATTACATAATGTGTGCATCAGTTGTTGACGTGCTGTTATATATGTGTATGAGGTAAAGTATATATGAAAAAGCCAGGTTATCCTATGTGCAAATGAAGAAATAAACGTTTTCTTCATATTGTAGTTTGATTTAATTTTGATATTGTTATTTGTGTGAACCATTGCTTTCTACTTGCTATCACTAATTTTATACTGTAAATGTCTAGATTCAATTGATATGAAAGAGAGTATATATTAAATTTAATCTACGCTACATTTAAAATAACACTGTAATGTTGATGTCCATCACATTTATCTTTTACAAAAAATGGAATAAGGCTGTACAAAATCACTAATTTCCATATACAGTACTCGACTATTTCAGCTAACATTGATGCTAGAAAGAACATCAGCTAAGATTAGAATCAATCAATGAAGACTGAAATTTGGCTTTACTTCCATATTACAGATTACATAATTATAAGCTTAACATTACCTTTAATAGTATTTCTTACTACTCTTTTTATAACTGTTTAGGAAATCTCTTATTAATGAATGCTTTATTTATTTTCCTTCACCAAGCATTCAAGAGTTTCAAGGTTACTTATTTTGGCTTTGTTTTTATTTTTTACAACGTGACAAGAATTTTTTTAATCACAAAGACATTTAGCTATAAATTATTGTGAAAACATGTTATAAATCACTTAATAATTGTAAAGGTAAACTCCGTTTGCTGAGCATGAGTTTGCATTTGTGGAGATTTGAGATTATAAGTTTTAATTTTTAATTATATTGAAGTTGAATATCAGGTATAAAACATACACCCCTATTTATTTCCCTTTTATCTCCTTCTCTTGCCAGATTTTTGGTTTGCTTTCCACTCCTTGAGTCTGATTTGACTTTTTTATTTACAAATCAAACCATAATCTAATTTAGGCTTGATTTTACTCCTATCAGTGCTAAAAAATAACAGGTATACAGAATAATTCGAACTGAAGCTATTTTGGGTAACAAATACGAGCAATGTTTGGTTTAATTTAAAGCTATAAAAGTATATAATTTTTTTATGACTCAATAAGCTTGTGAATATTACTCCACTCAAATGAATTGAGTGAAAAAATAAGGGGTCCACTGTACTATATGAATTGCATGCAAGTGCGTTTGAAATCTGAGTGAAAAATAAGCGGTTTGTCGGTTGGGAAGTCAGAAAACTGAGAGGTGAGAAAATTGAGAGATGTGAGAATTAGGAATTTAATGTTATTTTGTGTACAACAAAATTGAACATATAGCTATTATCAGTTGATCACTGTAATAGATGATGATGATGTGGTTTTAAGCCAATCGACAATCATATAATGAACACAGGAAAGTCCAGAGCCTGGCTGCATATATATCTAACTTGAAGTTTCAAACTGTCCCTTTACAGGGATTTTATAAATTATTCTTCCAATGGGTGGTATCACTTCTCATTATTAATGTCGATCTCGCTATCATTGTCTCAAATCTTACGAAAAATATATATCACTAGCACCTTGCCTACATTAATAGGATTCAAGATGGATCCTTACCTACTTAGTACCTTATTCACTAAACAAATCATTATAGTCATAACACAAAGTTGTGATCATATATTGCTTTGTAAATGCTTGATATAGTCAAAATATTGGAAATGTATGTCAAAATATTTTTACTGGCCTGAAATAGACAAAACACAAGCAATAAATATAACATGCTTTTGACTTATGTCATAATGCTGATTGCTGAACGTTTTTGCCATCTCAAAATAGGGTCTGCTGATAAACACCCACCATTGTCTCAATAGATGCATTACATTACTGGAAATAAAACAAATTGTGATCATTTTCCAACAAATTTTATATATTCACTTTTTGTGCTAATTCAAAATATTTCCTTTTCATCCCTCTTTCTTCTTCATGTTGCAACCAACATGCATCCTTTTATGAGCGGACAATATGCAGAGTTCTCTGCAAAATAAATGTTTCAATTAATTTTTTGAACTAAATTACAAATTAAATCTCTTTTTTATAATTCTGGAGGAAGTATGGATCAAGAAGGCTACAACCCTAGAAGAAGTGGTGATGGATCTGGATCTAAGATTTGATGTGATGAGGTAGGGTTCCAGGTTAGTAGTGATTTCTTTTATGATTTATAGTTATGGTATGTTTTACTTTTGCTCAAGGATTTGTTATTTCCAGTGTAAAGTACAATTTAGATTGATACCATGGTTCATTACACATAAATACTTTAGGCAATATAACATGTACTACTTATCTCAGGTTCATACAGAGAAACTACCTTGGTAAAGCATAATACATTCAAACATCAATGATGTCCAAGCGCAAGAATTTCTGAAGTAGAAGATATTGTCTAATCACTCAGTTAGGCTGTCATTATTTTAATATTTTGCACACTAAGCATGGTACTATTTTTTTTCCAAGTCTTTTA
Source organism: Allium sativum (assembly GCA_030737875.1). Taxonomy (NCBI): domain Eukaryota; kingdom Viridiplantae; phylum Streptophyta; class Magnoliopsida; order Asparagales; family Amaryllidaceae; genus Allium; species Allium sativum. The sequence continues at coordinate 730,584,766 of CM060918.1, forward strand.
CCCTATGTATTTAATGCTAAACAGTAATTGGAATATGAAAACCTATATTATTAAGTAGCAATTAATTTCCTAATATTGATTGAACGTAATTTATAACAGAACTTAAATTGTCCCTAGAAAGCCATTAATTTCCTATATATGTTATTTATTTCTAAATTGATGTAGCTCAGTAATTCTCATTTTATACCATTTAACCTCATTGTTGTTGTTTAAATGTGAGAAACAAACCTTTAGATGCATCAAAGGCTGGTATTTGTTGAATGAAATTTATAACTAATACGTTAATTGTTTTTAGGAGCCCTTTAATTTTATATGTGCACTATTTACTTCCAAATTGTTGTAGATCTGTACCTGGAGTCATATGGGAGCTTGATGTAAATGCAAATTCAGCCAAATTAACACTACATGAGACATAGATGTACGTAAATTCTAATTATAATCTTATTTTTGTTGATAGTAAACATCTGCGTTAATCCTAATTATAATATTATTTTTGTTGAAAGTTTGACAAACACGCACACAACTCATTGATATTTCTTTTGTATTATCTTGATCTCTATACTGAAACTGTTTTGCAAAAAAAAATTATAATTTACACAACTCATTGATATTTCTTTTGTATTATCTTGATCTCTGTACTAAACTGTTTTGCAAAGACAAATTATAATTTACCATAATTGTCATTTTAGTAATGCTCTATACTATCAAATGACAAACTACTCTAAAACTTTCTAAATCTATAATCTATTGACTTGAAAGCTAGCTAGTCGTGGTAAGTGCTTACCCAAGCTTACGAAAAATGCAGGGAAACAGAAGGTCAATAATGGTTGTTGTTTGGACTAAAGAAATCGAGGTACAAATGGTTAGGACTTGATTTGGTGGTGAATTGCACTCAGTAGAAAATATTACTTCCATATTACATAAACCAGTATGCCTGCTAATAGGTAAAGCCATTGTTCTACATATTTTATTTTATTTAGTCCATGTATTTCCTATATCATAAATGTGCTTGTTATGTGTAGTTGACTACTTTTTATTCCTAAAACTTATTTTGGTGTTATGTTACAGACTTATAGTTCCAAGATCAAGGAGCAAATTGGAGGACAAGCATTCGAGCCCTGTCAGGATAGATCCATGCAGAAAATGAGAAGTTTTTTTATATATGTGCAGGTTCCTTTTCTTTTCTTTTCTTTTCTTTTTTTTTTTTTTTTTTTTTTTTTTTTTTTTTTTTTTTTGGAGTTTGAGACATTATGATGCATAGATTCATCAACTATGTAAACGTAATTTTTGTTTAGATTTTTATTTATGTGACATTATTTTTTAGTTGTATTGGATAATGTTATAAATGTTGGGTGTTATGTGAATATTTTATCAATTATTGTACCATTTTTTATTGTTATATAATGTTTTGTGTCAATAATTTTTCTAGTTAATATATATGTATAAATGTTCATTGCACCATGAGTATTGAATGTTGAGTATTGTTGAAATGAATGTATTTGATGTTTGCATTGATGGTTAGAAATGTTGCAAAATGTTTGCTATATATTTCCATCGGTAATCCGTCGCTATATAGCTAGGATTTACCGATAGATAACTAGAATGTAAAATGTTTATTTTATATTTCTGTCGGTAATCCCTCGCTAAATAGCGTGCATTTAGCGAAGGAAAAATATTTACTGATTTTATTATGTTATATATATCCGTTGGTAAAACATCGGTAAAATATTTTAAAATGAAATGATAATAGATTAGAAAACGACGGTGAAGTGACGGAGAATCGATGTTAATTTCCGTCGCAAAATAGCACCTAAAATACCGACGTGTTTTTTTAGCGACAGCCGTATTCTGTTGCAAATCCGTCGCTAACAGGCCTTTAGCGGAGGTTTAGCGACGGATTTTTCCGCTGCAAAATCAGTGTTTTCTTGTAGTGCCTAATTCAAAAAATCCAATGAGGTCACAGTGGATCAGCACATGAAATCGTTGCTCCGCTTGCCTATTTACATAAGTATAGACATAAGCATGTATCTACCTTCCTACACTGCCTATTCTTATGGATTCAACCCTATTTACGCAACATACAATACTTAAATCGATTTATCATTTTATTTCTAATCTACTAATTTGTTATAAAATCACTTCTATAAAATTTCAGATCTGCATGTTCACAACTAACAAGCAAAACCAGTAATACGCTTCCACTTTTACTATAAAATGCTTTCAGATTTTATACAACATCCATTTATAAAAAGAAATCATCCATTCAAACTTATATTATAAATCACCAAATCGCATCCATATGTTATCCAATCAATCACGTATAAAAGGCAAATAAAACACAACTGCCTATAAAAATACTTAATGCCAATAAAAGGAGAAATACACTCACTTAGATTTTAATCTCCGATTTTTGTTCTTTAGATCCTTGATTAGCTCTCAAACCCCTTAGATCCTTTGCAGATTTCCTCTCGAATCTGCTCGATTAGTCTTTGATCTCCTCAGATCCACCACTGCTTTCTCTCTCAAGTTGATACGCTGCGCTTTATTTTGATTTCCCCATTTTATTTCTTAGGGCTTTCAGCCATTTTTATTCGTTTGGTTTTTAATGAGAGAAAAAATTAATGAAATGAAACCAACGGCTTTCTTTTATCTTATTTACAACTAGGGTTTTAATTGCTAATTCCCTTTTTTCCCTTAAGGTTTTACATTGGTCTTATTATAACACTTTGGCCCATTTTATAACACTTAACAAATGTTTTAAGTCACACAATATATAAATATACATTTATATATTCATATCAATTTTTAAACATCCATTTTATATATAAAAAGAGTTATAATTTATTTATTCACTCTCTCTCTCTCTCTCTCTCTCTCTATATATATATATATGAAATAAATTTACTAATAAAATAAGATTATATTAGAGCTACAAAATTTGGGTTATTACACATATGCATATAAGGAAAACGCTAATGCTTCCAGGCTTGAAATATGTGCCAGAAAACGTGACAAAATCAGTTGTAGTTGTATGATTTGTTGGCCCTCCTATTTTCCACCCTCCAAACTTAGACTTGCATATTCTTCACCCTCTAGATTCAGGCTCTGTAGCATTATTGTAAGGAAAAAGAGGTAGCTAAATTAGCAGACATGCAAAAGTAAAATAATGACCTTTTACTTGCCTCTTTCTATTCCATATTACATAGATCTTCATCAGGATCAATTTCACTAGTAGAATAAAAATCACGCAATCGATATTTGGTACAATTTAGAGACTGAACTATTTTAGGCAATAAATTTCTAAATAGATCAAAACATACCCACCAATGCTAAATACTGATTCAGATGCTATAGTTGATACTGGAACAACTAAAAGATCACGAGCTATGCTTGAAGGATGGGGAACCTTAGGCTATTAACCTTCTAATATTTTGTTATGTCAAACTCCTTACAATCATTTTCATTATCTTCATTAAGATATTCAAATTACGAGTAGTTTACTTCGAAGTTATTTAGTCCTTCTAACCATTTAAAACGTGCACTTAAATCTAATAATTCATCCTCATTCTCAATATTTTTTTCCTCACTATATTGAGTGAAACTTCCACATTTTATTTTATACTGCTTATATAGCTGAAAATTATCATCTTCAACAACTTGTATTTTTTTCACCATTAGTTGAACGATAAAATGTTTGTAAACAAGACTCTATAAACCAAATTTCCAATAGGATCAAGCATAACTACATATGTTCTCCTAACAACCACCATGCTTCTCATATTTCTCTTTCATCCTTTTTGCTAAGTTTTGTAGCCGAATATCATCTTAACTGAATTTAAGTTACTTTACTAATTTATGCAAATGATGTTTACTAGCGATATATTAAGGGCCAGATACATATAATGCGTAAAACTTATAGAGAAAGTCACATAACTTTCGAGCATTTTCCTAATCAAACTCCGTTGGCACTCCTTCCTTTTTTCTATTACACTCTTATAAAATTCTCAATATCAAATCTTTTAAAAACTCGATCGCATTGTTGCATTGCATTAAGAACTAGATATATGGAATTTCATCTAATTGGTAAATCTAACAAAAATCGTTTTTATATTCCAATTTTTTAAGCAAAAAACAATGTTTGGATTTTATAAACATATATAGTGATTGTCTAATATATTTTATTGCTGCTCTTACCCGCGATATAGATTATCACCAACCTCTTAAAGTTTGTCATTCACAATTAAATTTGTTATGTGAGCAATACAATGCATGTTCAAATATTTTCCTTCTAAAAATGATTCCTTTCAATTGATTGAACCTATGTTTCAAATGAACAATCGATTCATCATTAGAGCTAGAATTGTAAACAATAACAATAAATATTTTATCAAAATGTTAATTCATTAAACGGTTTTTCATAGTTTTACCCAAATCTTCACCTCTGGCTAGGTACTGTTAGGAATCAATAAGTGGTCTGGGGGAATCAGTAAGTCCCACATCGAGGAAAATTAGAACCAATGCCCCTACATATACAAAGTCTTGATACACTATATCAAAAGAAATTTAGGAGAGGAAGAATGAAAGCAATGGCATGAATAATGGAATGATAACTTTTTATTATTAATATTAAAAAGGTCAAAGATAGGACCTTGGGACTTAGGGTTCTAGGGATCTTGTGATTGAATGGGTCTACTTCTTAGGCCCACTATGCTGTGCTGAAAAGAAATGGCTATTTTTTGAATATGGTCGCACAAATGCCAATGACAGTGTCTATTGGTAAAGAGTCGCAACCTTTCCAGCAGTCACCACCGTTATAAATCAAACTGTAGCGCCTCTTCACGAATGGTTGCCAACCCTAGCCTATATATAGGCGCCCGGAAATCAAGTTAGAACACAATTTTAAGTTTTTTTCTTCTCCTATGTTCCATATTTTCTTCCTGAAAAGATCTATTCTAATATTATCAACTTCATCCATTTTTCGTTGCCCTGTAATTGCAACGCAGCGTCACCGAAGGTTCCGCTTCACCCTTGGGAAATGATTACTTAACATCCTTACGCGCCATAAAGGGAGCAATTTTGTTTCAAGGGAACAACATACGCTGGACTCAGAAGCATAATCGGTAAACTGTTTATTCCTTTGCCGAATTAGATTTATACTGCATATTACTGTTTCCGTTCTTTGCAAATCTGTGATTGTTCTTTGTTGTTGTAAATTTTAATAAGATTGAAACAATATTACTAACGCTTAAAAGTGATCCTATTAACTACAACATTCATTGTAACAGTTTTCTACCGTTTTTGCTGCTTGGTTTCTAATAATCTTGAAACAAAATTGTAATTATTTCTTCTAGTTGTCGACGACGATATCGCAAAGTAGCAACAACAAATCTGCGTTGACACAGACAGTTCCACCGGCTCCACCTTGGTTCTGCCAATTGTCTCATATTCACATGGCGAAAAACCAAAAAAGTTCAATGGCTAAGATTTCAAATGCCGACAACAAAAGATTCATTTCAACCTGACAACATTGGGGCTAGCCAAATACCTTTTAGAGGATCCCACAATTGTTGATGAGCTGGAGCCTGATGCCACCAAAGTTAAGGCTCTTGCTGCACGGTAGAATTCTGACTTCATCTGTAAGAATTACATTCTCAATGGTTTGGAAAACAATTTATATAATGTGTATTGCACCGTTGAGACTGCAAAGATTTTCTGGTTGAAAAGAAGTACAAGATTGAAGAAGCCGGGATGAAGAAATTCATTGTCGGGAAATTTTTGGACTTCAAAATGGTTTATTCGAAAATAATCGTCAGTCAAATTCAACAACTCCAAGTGATCATTCATGAGATTCACGACGAAAATATGGAGTTAAGTAATTCATTCCAAGTGGTTGCCGCTATCGAAAAGTTGCCTCCATCATGGAAGGATTTCAAAAACTATTTGAAGCATAAGCGCAAGGAAATGACCATTAAGGTTCTGGTTGTTCGTCTATGAATCGAAGAACACAACAGAAAACTAGAGAAGTTGGCTACCAGTTTGATACAAGCAAAGGCTAATGTGGTTGAGGATGAAAAGACAAACAAAATAAAGCTCGAGCATAATCCTAAGGAAAAGAAACAAAAGAAGTTTCATGGATTTTGCCATAATTGTGGAAAGACAGGCCACAAAGCAGGCGTGTGTTGCGCGCACCCAAATAGAAGAAATCAGAAGCAAATGTGGTAGAAAATTCAGATAATGTTGCAGATATGGATCTTTGTGCAGTTGGTTCTGAATGCAACCTTGTTGGCAACAACAAGGAGTGGTTTTTAGACACGGGAGCCACTCGTCATATATGTGCCAACAAGTGGATGTTTACAACCAACAAAACTGCCATGAGAAACTATTCATGGGAAATTCATCCATATCGAAGGTTGAAGGCATAGGACAGATTATACTGAAATTAACTTTTGGAAAGGAACTTAAATTGAATTACGTTCTCTACGTTCTAGAAAGCTGCAGGAACCTGATTTTAGAATTGTTACTTAACAAGCAAGGTTTCAAACTGACATTTGTGGTTGATAAATTTGTAATATCAAAGAATAGAGTTAATGTTGGAAGAGGATATGTAAGTGATAGTTTGTTTTAAGAAAATGTAACCACTGTTGTACCAAACAATGATATGAATAAAAATGAATCTTCTGCTTATTGTAACGACCCGGATTTTCGGCGACTTTGGTTATCGACATAAGCTCGATGTCGATAACCAAAACATCGAAAAATCCTGGTAATTAATGAAAGAAATTAGAGGGTGAGAATAGATAAGGTAGAAACTTAGAATAGAAGAAGAAGAAGAACATAACATCAGAGTAACACGAACCTCACAACGGAACGAATAACATATAATAGATAACATAACTTTGAAATATAACGGTTATGTATACAATAGCACTTATCAGAGTACAGCACTTACAACACAGCGGAAATAAACTATAGCTATATGATCCTGAGCCTCCTGCTCCAAGCACTCCAAGTATATCTGCAAATCCCGACTACTTGACTGCCCGTACAAATTTAGGCACCCAAGAGTTTAGGGAAAACAACAAAGTAAACTCCGGGTCAGTCATGGGACTGGTGTGAGTAAAACAGTTTAAACAGGTATATGAACAAGTAAATGATATCTCATAAGACCACGCCACAGAACGGAACGGGTTTTTCCCTTATGAGAATCCAAAATATCTTTATATCAAAAACCTTTTGATATTATAATAATGTCTATGTACAAATAGATATCAACTAGTAGAAATGCTTTCATCTCACGTTCTACATATATAGTATACAATCAAAACCGCAAGCATGTTTGGATAATGGATTTCCAACTATGACAAGGTATGGAACCACCTTACGATCAGTGTACTCTAGGAACAATACACTGGAGTTCAACAAGAACATCTTGCAACTCAGCCACACATGGCCGACCACTCATTTCGCTTGAGTGTATCGAATGTACATCACCAACGGTTGGGATTAGTAACCGTTCCCGTATATATATGGGACAACATTGATAGATTAAAAGAAACAAATGAATATTCTCTAGATAGGTGATTATACACCCTACTTCGGTGCGACCGACTTAGCCATGCTGCCTGCCCGATTTCTGTCATTTACCGGTTGATGAGGCTAGAAGCTACGCTTTATCATTACATCGGATTCACTTCGAATGCTACATTGTCAAATCCATCGAAAATCACCAATTGACGTCTACAACAGTACATTACGTGTTATCTAAAGAAGTTTCCTTCTCCGCTTCCACTCTTGGTACGGTTGAAGAAATCAATGTACGTGACCTCTCTGGAAATACTCTGTCAGACATTCATCAACACAAGTCATCCTCATTCACTTAGAATGTCACATCGTCATACCCGCCAAATCACAAATTGATTTATCCAAAAGTAACACGGGTATACAGCTTAGAGAAACGAATTCCTCCGCCACCAAACGTGAATACGTTTGAACATATCAAATTACGCGATCCATTGGATATACTCTGTCAAACCTTCGTCCATACAAGTTGTCCTGGGACTGGACAAACCGAAGGCACTATTCAGTATATCCATCTTAGTCACTGTTATCTAAGACTTATACAACATCCCTTGCATTTTACTCCGTCTTCAATTAACTTTGGCATATATGATTCGCAACGTTTATGCCAATACAGAGTGGTTCTTTGGATAATAATCCAACCGGTCTCTCCATATTAACAACGTTAAAATGGTCAAAACTTCGATAGTCTGTGAGTTAACTATCAAAGAAAAACAAGTGTGCAAACAACGATATTATTTCCAGATGGAAATTATATCGATCAATCATCAACATATATCTATATATATATTCACATTGCCTTATTTTCTATGTTTAGAAAATATATGTTATTAACACTAGAAAACGTTTCCATCTGCTTATTTACAAATCACTACTCTTCCCCAACTATCAGTCCCTGACTGTGAACTAGTATGAGAACAACCCCCTAAGTATAAATCCCGAAGGCCGAAACCAACATCAGATAGGCACTTAGAAAACCATTCAATTTACTAATCTCTAGTCAGTTCTAATTTTACTTAACTCTATTTGATTAACTCTGATTGATTAACTCTAACTGGTTAATTCTAACCATTAACACTAACTGGTCAACCTTAATTAATTAACTCTAACTGGTTTTACTTGGTTTGACTAACTCAATTTATTAACTCGACTGACTAATTCAACTCGATTAACCTAACTTGATTTACTTATCTCGATTAATAGAACTAATCACTTTGATTAACTCGACTAATTCACTTTGGTTAACTTAACCAATTCACTTAACTAATTCACTTAGTTTAACTTAACTAATTCACTTAACTCCTGTCGAATAAACTATATTCGATAACTCCTCTAACTCTATTCGAATAAACTATATTCGATTAACTCATTTACTCTATTCGAATAAACTATATTCGATTAACTGCTTTTCTCTATTCGAATAAACTATATTCGATTAACTCCTTTACTCTATTCGAATAAACTATATTCGATCAACTCATTTGATTTAACTCTAATCGATTAACTCCATCGAATAAACTATATTCGATAACTCCTTTGATTTAACTAATATTCTATAACTCACTTCAATTAACTAATAATCGATAACTCCTTCGAATAAACTATATTCGATAATCTCCTCTCGAATAAACGATATTCGATAATCTTCCCTTTCGATTTAACAAATCGATAACTCCTTTTCGAATAACTAAATTCGATAACTCCTTTCGATTTAACTCTAATCGATTAACTCCATCGAATAAACTATATTCGATAACTCCTTTCGATGACTAACATCGATTAATTCCTTTCGATGAAACTAACATCGATTAATTCCTTTCGATGAAACTAACATCGATTAATTCCTTTCGACGAACTTGACTCGATTAACTCGACTAACTTAACTCGACTTACTTGGTTCGACCAATTCGATTCGATTAACTAGACTCGACTAACTTGGTTCGACCCACTCGATTCGATTAACTAGACTCGACTAACTTGGTTCGACCCACTCGATTCGATTAACTAGACTCGACTAACTTGGTTCGACCCACTCGATTCGATTAACCCGGCTCGACTAACTTGGTTTAACAAACTCGATTAACTTGACTGGATTAACTCGACTTGAATTAACTTAAATCAATAACTCAATTTGATTAAACTTAACTTGATAACTCAAATTGATAATCTTACTTCTAACTCACTTCGACTCATTTGGATTAATCCGTTTCATTAACTCATTTTGGTTAACTCGCTTAGTCTAACTCGCTTTGGTTAACTTACTTTGGTTAACTCACTTTGGTTAACTCGACCTTGGTTCACTTGGTTTAACTCGACTTACTTAACCCAACTGGTTTACTCTAATGGTTTTCACTTATTTGAGTAATTCCTATTTGATAACGTTTATTCATTTATAAAGATTTACTTTTTAGTAACGATTCTTCACTTTATAAATGTTCTCTTTTTCAATTTGCCTATATTTATTTCATATAAATATTTCCTTTATAACTTTATTTATTTCCTACATAAATATTTCCTTTCATATTTGGTTTCCACAAATATTTCCCTTATATTTGGTTTTCACAAATATTCCTTTTATATATTCTAACTCCTTAAATTTCCGGGAAAATTCGCCATAACCTCCTTTGTATCGGGAGCATCGGGAAAATCCCCAAACCCGCCACACAGGCCTTTCCATTCAAAAAGAAAATAGTTTGTAATTATTTCCTTTTTGAATATCTCCTATTTATAAATATTCCAATTTATAAACATTTCTTATTTATAAATATCTCTTATTTATAAATATCCCATTTTATAAATATTCTATTTTTAATATCACTTTGAAAATCCCCTTATCAACATTTCGGTATGTTATGGTATTCAATCATATCAAATCACGATGTTCAATATCGTCCAAGCACCTATAATTGCCCACAGATTTTATAACACATCATATAACAATATATGAAAAACAATAAAATAACTGTTGAGGAATCCAGTCGGATTCCTCCTACTTGTCTCCCTGCATCCACCGATGTTACACAATATGATTATCATCACTTTCAGTTCAATGTAAATTATTCTGATAGCATAATCAATATATAAATATTTAACGGTTTATATATATATATAATATTTCATTAACTGACTAGCAGTTCAATCAATCAACCAACACACAACAATCAACAGATGATTAACAGTTCTAAAAATACATTATAAAAATATAACTGTTCAGAGTTGGTGAGATTTACTCACATTTGCGTGTTAGCCGTTAAATAACAGTTTGCATTATTTGATTCAGTCGGACAATTTATTTCGCCATAAATTGTAACGAGCTCCAATGGACTTCCAATCAATTCCATGATGTAGCCACCGTCCGTACGATCCCAACGCAACTTACGGTTCGTCAATCTGACATCGTATGGTCAAGATATTACGATTTCAAGTTTGAACTAATTTTAAATTAAAATTAAACATGGGTATATATTCAAATGGGCTTTAACCTTTCTTCTGGCCCACTTACTCCCTTCAAAGCCCCTACGGGTTCTCCCTTCTTCCCCAATTGCTCACCACGCATCCAGTATCCATCCGCACAACATTTCCTCTTATTCGGAATCTCAACGCTACCTCAATACTCAATCATCCACCAAAAAAAAATCGCATAAACTCTTCTCATCAAATCCTGATCAACCCCAACTCAGAAACCCGAAACTCTCCCTACCAATTCACACCGCGTCGACCCAGTATGTTCGCCGGCTACAGGTTTTCGTACGACGGAAATCATCACTGAAATGCACTAAATGGTGCGAACTCACTCGAAATCCCATCACCAACTCAACACAAACCTCTATTCCTCTCAAAACCCCTTCCCTAGCTCAAGAATCGGAACCCTAGGTTCTCTGTAGCACAATGGTATCCAACGACATGGCGTCGAACTCAAAGAAAGTAACATGAAAATGAAGCCTTCCTCCTCACGAATCCTATTATATTTGTTTTGGGATTTATGAGCTTTTATTTTATTTGTATTGATTTTTTTTGAATGATCGAAGTATTTCCTGTAATGAAAAAACTCACGGCAGAAAACATTTTGACCACCGAAATGAATGTTTAGTGTTTGCACAAGTTGAGGGTATTATATATGATCTTTGTGTGGATGAAAATAATGAATGGTGGCTCGTTTATGTTCTCATTTTTGTTTAATAATGTCTGGTCTTCTTTAGTCCATCCATGCTTGTCCATTTGAAATTAACGTAACCTTTATATGCAACTCTACTCGTTTACGGATTTCTATCGACAGAGATAAACATACTATTGTAATCAGCTCGGTGCCACGATCCCAAAAATATAATAATACTGGTACATTTACTCATATTTTGAACCCTCAAAATATTGATTTCAGGGTGCAAAATACTCCAAATAAAAAGTTGCTTATTTAATTAATTAAAAATTACCATAAAATTCTAAAAATTAAATTATCATTACGTCTAGGAGGGTTTGTCCAAATTCGATACCAATATCCCATTATATTGAAAACTCTTTTATAACGTAAATAAAGCGTTACAAATTCTAAAGGAATTCCATAGCGAATTTTCTAAAATTTGATTTGGACATAAATCAAAATCTACACGACGAAATCCCGATATTTCTCTTCTCCTAGAAAGACATACTCCAGCAGCTCCACACGTTTCTTGTTTCACAGAAATCCGGCTTAAAACGAATCATGTACATTCAGTTGAAGTTCGAATCGCCAATTTACGAACTGCAGCGCCATTTCGAGCTCAGTTTTAATTATAATAAAATTATACGTTCAAACTGACGTCGATTGAATATATTCGTCAATATAATTCAACTCTAAGCTGAGTTAAATCTAAGGGACGACCCCGTTCACAGAATATTGTGATTTCCAATATTTTTGATTATTTCTGAATTAAATATATTTTTTAATTATTTATTTTAATTAAATATTCCCAGTTATTTAATTCCACGACCATTAAATCCTTTAATTCACCATTTATATAATTAAATAAATTAATTATAACACCTCTACCAATGCGGGTCATTACATTCTTCCCCACTTAAAATAATTTCGTCCTCGAAATTGCTAAGTTAGAGGACGACCCTATCGATTGGTTAGAACATATTTGTTTACTTCTTAACTTTAGTTTCAACTGAACCAATTTAATTTCAATTAAATATTAATTAATTCTTATCAACGAAAATTTCCAAAAATCCTGAAAATTTTCTAACACCTTAACTTTTCGAAAAATTTCGCCAGCATCTCCTTTGTACTGGTCAATATCTTAAACTCTAACTCGCCTCTCTGGGCCTTCTTCAACCCAAAAGAAAATCAAAACGCCAAGCGGCTTGCCGGTTCGGCCCAAAAATTCCAAACTCATATAAAATATAAACTTGTACCTTTTTGTCGGGCATATCATTATATCCCCACCATCTGTTATCAACTCGGCATATACAAATGCCATCCCAATCAACTCCAACCAAGTTATTCTTAACACAACCATTCACTTATTCAAGCCGAATTTAATTTCAAATTCGAGTTTCAAATTCCAAACTCTCAACTTATCATTTCAAATCCAGATTATTCTCTAATCACTTCCAGTTTTTCTTAACCTATCATCTCAAGTTAAATTCTGGTTTATTATTTACTTTTACCATCCCATTTGAATTAACTTCACAAGTTAAATTTTAATTTCTAGAACTTAAATTCCCGGTTTTATTTCAAATCAAATTTGAAATCATAATACCAATTCAAAACCTTTGAATTTCTAAACAACTTGTTTCCTCAAAACAATTCAAATTAAAATCTTTGGTAGTAATCCACCACTTAGAACTCGAAAATCACACCGATGATACTGCGCAGTCATCATCGGAATTATTTTCCAGCGACCCAAGTGATTTCAATACTATATCATTTCAAAACCCTTACTAAATACATCCATTTTGAAAACATCTCAAAATCTCCCAGGAACTTAAAATTTCCTTATTTTAATTCCAAATCTGATTTAAATTCATATTTAATTCATCTTATTTCATATACTTTACTTATATGATTCTGATTAGTTATTATATAACCATTTCACATGTTATAATCTTATCTAATTAAAATCACTACCAACACATCCTATATATGATAATATATCACATATCCATACTGTGTTGGTCCATCGTATTCAAGTGTTTATTTACTCCTACCGATACAGTGGATCAAACTGATCGACCAGAACTCATAAACAACTCAGCCAATGAATCTCCACAATATAAAACCATTTTTATATCAAATACAAATACGCACTCGTATATATACACTCAAACTCAATCTAGGATATTACTAACCCTATCTCTACCGAGTCACGCCATAGAGCCAAGTAATTCTTAACTTAAGCTCTGATACCAACTGTAACGACCCGGATTTTCGGCGACTTTGGTTATCGACATAAGCTCGATGTCGATAACCAAAACATCGAAAAATCCTGGTAATTAATGAAAGAAATTAGAGGGTGAGAATAGATAAGGTAGAAACTTAGAATAGAAGAAGAAGAAGAAGAAGAAGAACACAACATCAGAGTAACACGAACCTCACAGCGGAACGAATAACATATAATAGATAACATAACTTTGAAATATAACGGTTATGTATACAATAGCACTTATCAGAGTACAGCACTTACAACACAGCGGAAACAAACTATAGCTATATGATCCTGAAGCCTCCTGCTCCAAGCTCTCCAAGTATATCTGTAAATCCCGACTACTTGACCGCCCGTACAAATTTAGTCACCCAAGAGTTTAGGGAAAACAACAAAGTAAACTCCGGGTCAGTCATGGGACTGGTGTGAGTAAAACAATTTAAACAGGTATATGAACAAGTAAACAATATCTCATAAGACCAGCCGCAGAACGGAACGGGGTTTTCCCTTATGAGAATCCAAAATATCTTTATACCAAAAACCTTTTGATATTATAATAATGTCTATGTACAAATAGATATCAACTAGCAGAAACGCTTTCATCTCACGTTCTACATATATAGTATACAATCAAAACCGCAAGCACGTATTGGATAATGGATTTCCAACTATAACAAGGTATGGAACCACCTTCCGATCAGTGTACTCTAGGAACGATACACTGGAGTTCAACAAGAAAATCTTGCAACTCAGCCACACATGGCCGATCACTCATTTCGCTTGAGTGTATCGAATGTACATCACCAACGGTTGGGATCAGCAACCGTTCCCGTATATATATGGGACAACATTGATAGATTAAAAGAAACAAATGAATATTCTCTAGATAGGCGATTATACACCCTACTTCGGTGCGACCGACTTAGCCATGCTGCCTGCCCGATTTCTGTCATTTACCGGTTGATGAGGCTAGAAGCTACGCTTTATCATTGCATCAGATTCACTTCGAATGCTACATTGTCAAATCCATCCAAAATCACTAATTGACGTCTACAACAGTACATTACGTGTTAGCTAAAGAAGTTTCCTTCTCCGCTTCCACTCTTGGTACGGTTGAAGAAATCAATGTACGTGACCTCTCTGGAAATACTCTGTCAGACATTCATCAACACAAGTCATCCTCATTCACTTAGAATGTCACATCGTCATACCCGCCAAATCACAAATTGATTTATCCAAAAATAACACGGGTATACAGCTTAGAGAAACGAATTCCTCCGCCACCAAACGTGAATACGTTTGAACAGATCAACTTACGCGATCCATTGGATATACTCTGTCAGACCTTCGTCCATACAAGTTGTCCTGGGACTGGACAAACCGAAGGCACTATTCAGTATATCCATCTTAGTCACTGTTATCTAAGACTTATACAACAGCCCTTGCATTTTACTCCGTCTTCAATTAACTTTGGCATATATGATTCGCAACGTTTATGCCAATATAGAGTGGTTCTTTGGATAATAATCCAACCAGTCTCTCCATATTAACAACGTTAAAATGGTCAAAACTTCGATAGTCTGTGAGTTAACTATCAAAGAAAAACAAGCGTGCAAACAACGATATTATTTCCAGATGGAAATTATATCGATCAATCATCAACATATATCTATATATATATTCACATTGCCTTATTTTCTATGTTTAGAAAATATATGTTATTAACACTAGAAAACGTTTCCATCTGCTTATTTACAAATCACTACTCTTCCCCAACTATCAGTCCCTGACTGTGAACTAGTATGAGAACAACCCCCTAAGTATAAATCCCGAAGGCCGAAACCAACATCAGATAGGCACTTAGAAAACCATTCAATTTAATAATCTCTAGTCAGTTCTAATTTTACTTAACTCTATTTGATTAACTCTAATTGATTAACTCTAACTGGTTAATTCTAACCGATCAACTCTAACTGGTCAACCTTAATTAATTAACTCTAACTGGTTTTACTTGGTTTGACTAACTCAATTTATTAACTCGACTGAATAATTCAACTCGATTAACCTAACTTGATTTACTTATCTCGATTAACTGAACTAATCACTTTGATTAACTCGACTAATTCACTTTGGTTAACTTAACCAATTCACTTAACTAATTCACTTAGTTTAACTTAACTAATTCACTTAACTCCTGTCGAATAAACTATATTCGATAACTCCTCTAACTCTATTCGAATAAACTATATTCGATTAACTCATTTACTCTATTCGAATAAACTATATTCGATTAACTTCTTTTCTCTATTCGAATAAACTATATTCGATTAACTCCTTTACTCTATTCGAATAAACTATATTCGATCAACTCATTTGATTTAACTCTAATCGATTAACTCCATCGAATAAACTATATTCGATAACTCCTTTGATTTAACTAATATTCTATAACTCACTTCGATTAACTAATAATCGATAACTCCTTCGAATAAACTATATTCGATAATCTCCTCTCGAATAAACGATATTCGATAATCTTCCCTTTCGATTTAACAAATCGATAACTCCTTTTCGAATAACTAAATTCGATAACTCCTTTCGATTTAACTCTAATCGATTAACTCCATCGAATAAACTATAATTGATAACTCCTTTCGATGACTAACATCGATTAATTCCTTTCGATGAAACTAACATCGATTATTTTCTCTCGACGAACTTGACTCGATTAACTCGACTAACTTAACTCGACTTACTTGGTTCGACCAATTCGATTCGATTAACTAGACTCGACTAACTTGGTTCGACCCACTCGATTCGATTAACTAGACTCGACTAACTTGGTTCGACCCACTCGATTCGATTAACTAGACTCGACTAACTTGGTTCGACCCACTCGATTCGATTAACCCGGCTCGACTAACTTGGTTTAACAAACTCGATTAACTTGACTGGATTAACTCGACTTGAATTAACTTAACTCAATAACTCAATTTGATTAAACTTAACTTGATAACTCAAATTGATAATCTTACTTCTAACTCACTTCGACTCATTTGGATTAATCCGTTTCATTAACTCATTTTGGCTAACTCGCTTAGTCTAACTCGCTTTGGTTAACTTACTTTGGTTAACTCACTTTGGTTAACTCGACCTTGGTTCACTTGGTTTAACTCGACTTACTTAACCCAACTGGTTTACTCTAATGGTTTTCACTTATTTGAGTAATTCCTATTTGATAACGTTTATTCATTTATAAAGATTTACTTTTTAGTAATGATTCTTCACTTTATAAATGTTCTCTTTTTCAATTTGCCTATATTTATTTCATATAAATATTTCCTTTATAACTTTATTTATTTCCTACATAAATATTTCCTTTCATATTTGGTTTCCACAAATATTTCCCTTATATTTGGTTCTCACAAATATTCCTTTTATATATTCTAACTCCTTAAATTTCCGGGAAAATTCGCCATAACCTCCTTTGTATCGGGAGCATCGGGAAAATCCCCAAACCCGCCACACAGGCCTTTCCATTCAAAAAGAAAATAGTTTGTAATTATTTCCTTTTTGAATATCTCCTATTTATAAATATTCCAATTTATAAACATTTCTTATTTATAAATATCTCTTATTTATAAATATCCCATTTTATAAATATTCTATTTTCAATATCACTTTGAAAATCCCCTTATCAACATTTCGGTATGTTATGGTATTCAATCATATCAAATCACGATGTTCAATATCGTCCAAGCACATATAATTACCCATAGATTTTATAACACATCATATAACAATATATGAAAAACAATAAAATAACTGTTGAGGAATCCAGTCGGATTCCTCCCACCTGTCTCCCTGCATCCACAGATGTTACACAATATGATTATCATCACTTTCAGTTCAATGTAAAATATTCTGATAGCAGAATCAATATATAAATATTTAACGGTTTATATATTATATATATATATATATAATATTTCATTAACTGACTAGCAGTTCAATCAATCAACCAACACACAACAATCAATAGATGATTAACAGTTCTAAAAATACATTATAAAAATATAACTGTTCAGAGTTGGTGAGATTTACTCACATTTGCGCGTTAGCCGTTAAATAACGGTTTGCGTTATTTGATTCAGTCAGACAATTTATTTCGCCATAAATTGTAACGAGCTCCGATGGACTTCCAATCAGTTCCGTGATGTAGCCACCGTCCGTACGATCCCAACGCAACTTACGGTTCGTCAATCTGACATCGTATGGTCAAGATATTACGATTTCAAGTTTGAACTAATTTTAAATTAAAATTAAACATGGGTATATATTCAAATGGGCTTTAACCTTTCTTCTGGCCCACTTACTCCCTTCAAAGCCCCTACGGGTTCTCCCTTCTTCCCCAATTGCTCACCACGCTTCCAGTATCCATCCGCACAACATTTCCTCGTATTCGGAATCTCAACGCTACCTCAATACTCAATCATCCACCAAAACAAAATCGCATAAACTCTTCTCATCAAATCCTGATCAACCCCAACTCAGAAACACGAAACTCGCCCTACCATTTCACACCGCGTCGACCCAGTATGTTTGCCGGCTACAGGTTTTCGTACGACGGAAATCATCACCGAAATGCACTAAATGGTGCGAACTCACTTGAAATCCCATCACCAACTCAACACAAACCTCTATTCCTCTCAAAACCCCTTCCCTAGCTCAAGAATCGGAACCCTAGGTTCTCTGTAGCACAATGGTATCCAACGACATGGCGTCGAACTCAAAGAAAGTAACATGAAAATGAAGCCTTCCTCCTCACGAATCCTATTCTATTTGTTTTGGGATTTATGAGCTTTTATTTTATTTGTATTGTTTTTTTTTTGAATGATCGAAGTATTTCCTGTAATGAAAAAACTCACGGCGGAAAACATTATGACCACCGAAATGAATGTTTAGGGTTTGCACAAGTTGAGGGTATTATATATGATCTTTGTGTGGATGAAAATAATGAATGGTGGCTCGTTTATGTTCTCATTTTTGTTTAATAATGTCTGGTCTTCTTTAGTCCATCCATGCTTGTCCATTTGAAATTAACGTAACCTTTATATGCAACTCTACTCGTTTACGGATTTCTATCGATAGAGATAAACATACTATTGTAATCAGCTCGGTGCCACGATCCCAAAAATATAATAATACCGGTACATTTACTCATATTTTGAACCCTCAAAATATTGATTTCAGGGTGCAAAATACTCCAAATAAAAAGTTGCTTATTTAATTAATTAAAAATTACCATAAAATTCTAAAAATTAAATTATCATTACGTCTAGGAGGGTTTGTCCAAATTCGATACCAATATCCCATTATATTGAAAACTCTTTTATAACGTAAATAAAGCGTTACAAATTCTAAAGGAATTCCATAGCGACTTTTCTAAAATTTGATTTGGACATAAATCAAAATCTACACGACGAAATCCCGATATTTCTCTTCTCCTAGAAAGACATACTCCACCAGCTCCACACGTTTCTTGTTTCACAGAAATCCGGCTTAAAACGAATCATGTACATTCAGTTGAAGTTCGAATCGCCAATTTACGAACTGCAGCGCCATTTCGAGCTTAGTTTTAATTATAATAAAATTATACGTTCAAACTGACGTCGATTGAATATATTCGTCAATATAATTCAACTCTAAGCTGAATTAAATCTAAGGGACGACCCCGTTCACAGAATATTGTGATTTCCAATATTTTTGATTATTTCTGAATTAAATATATTATTTAATTATTTATTTTAATTAAATATTCCCAGTTATTTAATTCCACGACCATTAAATCCTTTAATTCACCATTTATATAATTAAATAAATTAATTATAACACCTCTACCAATGCGGGTCATTACACTTATATTGTTGACTCTTCTAACATATGACATTCTAGATTAGGGCATGTAAATTTTGGTACATTGCGAAAACTAGAATTCATACCAAAATGCAACATAGATTCCAACTACAAAATGTCAAGTTTGTGCAGAAGCAAAATTGACAAGAACTTCATTTCATCAAGTTGAACGAGAGACCGAACCTCTAGACTTAATACATACTGGTGTATGCGATTTGAAAATGTGTCAAACAAAAGGTGGGAAAGGTACTTTATTACATTCATTGATAATTGTACTAGATATTGTCATGTATATCTCCTTAGAAGCAAGGACGAAGCATTCGAAACATTTAAACAGTATAAGGTAGAAGTTGAGAATCAACTCAATAAGAAAATTAAATCTTTAAGAAATGATAGAGGAGGAGAATATGAGTCTTTATTTGTGGAATACTATGCTGAGCATGGAATTATACATTAAACTACATCCCCGTATTCACCTTAATCCAACGGTATAGCCAATCGAAAAAATAGAACTCTTAAAGAAATGATGAACGCCTTACTAATTAGCTCTGGCTTGCCAGATAACTTTTAGGGAGAAGCTATTCTTTTGGAAAATCACATTTTGAATAAAATATCATGAAAGAAAACATCTAAATCTCGCTATGAACTTTGGAAAAACAGACCACCATCCTACAAATACTTGAAAGTGTGGAGGTGTCTTTCCAGGTAGAAATACCAAAACCAAAAAAGGTCAAAATTGGACCAAAGACTATAGATTGCATATTCATTGGATATGCTGACAATAGTAGTGCATATCGATTTTCGGTGTACGAATCTGAAATTGATGAAATCATGAAAACACCATTATCGAGTCATGAAATGCGAAATTCTTTGTACACATTTATCCTCTAAAATCCTCTATTGAAACTGCTGTTCAAAAGAGATCAAGAGTTATAGATAATCCTAAGGATAATGTTAATCAAAACTCGCATGATAGAAATGTTGGAACAGAGGTTGAGGAACCCAGAAGGAGAAAACGTCAAAGGGCCTCTAAAACCTTTGGACCTGATTTCTATGCATATAAGATAGAAAATGAACCTCTTACTTACCAACAAGCAATGTCATCTTCCGAGGCTCCATAAGGCTATCAACAGTGAAATTTAATCCATTTATAAAACCGTACATGGGAACTAGTGGATTTACCCAAAGAATCAAAACCATTGGGATATAAATTGATATTTAAGAAAAAATTAAACGCTGACGGCATAATAGACAAGTATAAAGCAAGACTTGTAATAAATGGACTTAGACAGAAGGAAGATCTATATTACTTTGATACGTATTCACCATAACTAGAATAACATCGATTAGGATGCTAATTGCAACCACATCCATATTAAATTTGGAAATACACCAAATGGATGTGAAAACTGCGTTTTTTAATGGTGAACTAAAAGAAGAAATATATATGCAGCAACCTGAAGGGTTTCTAAGCCCTGGAAATGAAAATAAGGTGTGCAAGTTAGTAAAATCACTTTATGGCCTTAAACAATCACCAAATAATCGCACAAGAAATTTGGTGAAACTATGTTATAAAATGGATTCAAAATAAATGAATTAAATAAATGCGTCTATTTAAGATATAAAGATATTGGATATGTCATTGTTTATCTTTATGTTGATGATTTATTGATCCTAGGAAAAAATAAGACCATAATAAAATCTACAAAGGATATGTTATCCTCTAGATTCGACATGAAAGATCTAGGAGTGGCAGATGTAATCTTGGGTGTAAAATTATGAAAAAATCACAAGGATATGCATTATCCGTTACATTACATTTTCAAATTACTTGAAAGGTTCAAGCAGTATAATATAACCATTGTAAAATCATCAGTGGATATGAACCAAAATTGGGTAAAGAACGCCGGTGATGGAATATATCAGCTTGAATACTCTCGTATGCTAGGAAGTATCATGTATGTCATGAATTGTACTAGTCCTGATGTTGCATACGTTATAAGCGAGCTACGTAGATGTACTAGTAATCCTGGGAAACATCACCGGAAAGCAATAATCAGGGTTCTAGCATATCTAAAGTACACACAAAACTATGTGTTGCAATATGAGTAGTATCATTCAATGGTAGAAGGATATAATGATGCCATTTGGATAACTGGCTCAAATGACCCAAAATCCATAAGTGGATATTTGTTTACATTAGGAAATGAAGCAACCTCATGAAAACCATCCAAACAGACTTGCATAGTCAGGTCAACAATGGAATCGGAGTTCATTGCTTTAGACAAAGCCATAGAAGAAGCAAAATGGCTTAGGAGTATTTTTGGATGATATTCCAAATTGAGAAAAACCAATACCTCCAATATGTATAAATTGTGATAGTCAATATGCTATCGGAAGGGATAATAGTACATTGCATAATGGTAAATCTAGAGATATTCGTCGTAGACATAAAACCATAATACAACTTCTCTCTAATGGAATTATCATTATAGACTATGTAAGGTCAAAATATAATATTGCTGATCCACTAACTAAAGGATTGCCTAGAGAAAAAGTTCAAACCTTATAGATGGGAATGGGCTTAAGACTTATAAACTAAAAAAATTCTAAAATGGAAACCCTACCTAGTTGACTGGAGATCCAAAGATCTAGGTTCAAAGGGAAAGCTAAGTTTAAGATAAACTTAACTGCAATGTTAAATACAAATCATTCCTATGATAAGTCAGCGCACAACCCATCGGAGAATAGGATAAGTTTAGCTTGTAATTATGTTTATGCTATGGTGTTATAAAGAACCAAGTGAAGTATTATGGGATACTCTTTATATAATCACCTATGTGAGTGTGAAGGCGTCGCTTCAAGAAGAAATATATGGTCGAATTTTTCAAGCACTCATGAAACCAAGGCGGCGTTCATGGCAAAAACGAACACAAACAGAGAACCAAGGAGTTAAAGAACATTTATCATGTTTAACCTTTATAGACGTACACAAGCGGCTTACAGTTCAAAGACAGTCTAGTCCACTCATTCGCTAATTAGTTATAATGATAAAAACTAGGATAAGTTCAAGCCCTTTGTGCTACTTTTACCGATATGATAAATGTTTCGCGATTTTAATAACATATTAGATAACCACTCATTCATACGGGGGATTGTTGGAAATGAATAAGTGGTTTAGGGGAATCAATAAGTCCCACATCGGGAAAGTTAGAACCTATGCCAATACATATAAAAAGTCTTGATACACTATATGAAATAAAATTGAGGAGAGGGCGAATGAAAGCAATGGTACGATAACCCTTTGTTATAAATATTAAAAGGGTCAAAGAATGGGGTTGCGCTGCTTCTTAGGCCCGCTGCGTTGAAAAGAAACGACTATTTTTCGAATCTAGCTGTGCAAATACCAATGGTAGTGTTTGTTGGCAAAGGGTCGTAGCCTTTCCAACAGTCACCACCTTTAGAAATAAAACAGTAACATCTCTTCACGAATGGCTGCCAACCCTAGCCTACATATAGGCACTCGGCAATCAAGTCAAAACACAATTTTATGTTTTATTTTGTTCTCCTCTGTTCCATACCTTCTTCCCAAAAAGATATGTTATGATATTATCAACTTCCTGTGTTCGTTGTTGCTCTGTGATTACAGCGCAACATCGCAGATAGGTTCTGTTTCATCCTTGGGAAATGACTGTTCAACATTCTTACGCGCCGTAGAGGGAGCAATTTCGTTTCAAGGGAACAACATACACTAGACTCAGTAGCATAGTCGGTAAACTATTTATTCCATTGTCGAATTGGATTTATACTGCATATTACTGTTTCTGTTCTTTGCAAATCTGTGTTGTTCTTTGTTGTTGTAAATTGCAATAACACTAAAGCAGTATTACTAACGCTTAAAAGCGATCCTATTCACTGCAGCAGTCATTGTACCGTTTTTCTATCGTTTCTGCTGCTTGGTTTCTAACAGGTTCTAGGTTGATTTTTTTTTTAATTTACAGTTTTCATCAATCCAATGAACAATTAGACACATGGAATCCACTCTTTGTATAAATATGTATCATTAGTAAGACATTGTTTGACAAGAGTTATATAAAACTGAATTTAATTTAGATTTTTCTTCAATAAATATATCATAGCATTGTCTTTAAATGGTAAATCTCGATGGTAGGTGAAATTAAGGCCTAAATGCAATAAATAAATAATATTTAAAAACAGTACCTTCAATTGATTTAGATTAGAGTTTGTGCTTATAGGTCGCATATTAACATTCTATGCGCTCCAATGCTTGAGAAATATGTGCTTATAGGTCGCATATATCCTTTTTCTTCTACATTCGCTTCCTATTTTATATCAAGTAGGTTATTTATGTCTGATCATGCACAAAAGCTGCTCGTTGTAATGTAAAATAACATTATGGATTTGGCAGTTTTTAATACTTGAAAATAGTGTCGAAAGGGTTCAATTTTGTAAACAAGCGTTTTCTATAATGTTAAGCATCCCGAGTTCATACGATTCGTACAATATGTTTCATCAATATGTAGTTCAAAATAGAGTTTCACCTCAACTCTATATACAGAGACTGATATACATAATTTAATACCTAGTAACTTGATAATTTCAAATCAGATTATAATAAAGTTATGCTAGATTTTCTTATAGTGTGGCGATGGCTGCCCCAAGTTGTTGTAGATTAGACCTAAAAAACGGATATCCATCGAGAGGAAAATAGCTCTAAGCCTGTAATTTGTGGTGTAAGGGTCACAAGTCATGAATCTCATGATAGAAGAAAAAATGAACATTTAAAAAGAAAATTTTATGTGAACAAGGACCTGGAAGTAGAAGTGGAACTAGATAAGATCAGCACCAGGTTTGAATCCATGAAAATCGGGGGAGAATGCTTTGTGTTCTTCAACAAATTCTGGAAAAAATGTGAAAGTGGAACAGGATGATAACAAGGAACAAAAACAAAGTCTATGGTTCAAGGACATCCAGTTGTTACGGTTAAAATCCAAACCAGTCAATAACCAAATTCAATCAACAATAAAATCCAAACACAACTGGTCATCAACAACAACAATCAAACCAATCGACTAAATAAATTTGGTTCGGCCATTAATTTGGTTTAAACTAAAGAATGTTCACCCTTAGTTAAATGTGTAATTCTATAACTCACGCAGAGGAAGTAAATGCAAAAATTCTAACCGTGATGTATCTCTTAAGCAATCGGAGAAAGTGATGTTGTTAACTCTAGATGTTTGTGCGTATCAGTTCCATTTAGATTATAAGTACAAAAAGTTTATCAACTGGTGGTTATAAATTAGAAGACCGACGAAGATCTGGCATTGCCTACATTAAAATTTAATTTCACTGATATTTGTATCTTTGAAGTTAAGAGGATTCTTTATTTATTTAGAGTATCATTTTCTACCTTGTTTATTTAAGTTTTTGTTTCCTATTCTTAAATTTTCATTGATATTTTCAAAGCGCATGGTAAGTGGATAATTTTATGGATAAATATTAAAGCATAATTATCAAATCCTACTTGCTATGGTTTTTATCAGGGTATAAATGGGTCTAAAATGATATAAACAAGATGCCCCATGAGAAGGAAATGAGTAGAATAAATTTGTAGGAAATAGCAAACCATGGCATGCCAAGGATGATCCTAACACAACTGAAGTTTCTTACTCAACCACTAATGAATTTGGAGGGATGACAGGGATAGTTCTTACTCAACCATTAATGAATATGCACTATTAATAAATTTTGTAGCTAACCCTTATAAATCGCTGAACTTCAAATTTTGTAATTATAGCTAACTTTCATCTTGACCCGGAAAAATTCAGTGGATAATGGCTTATAATTTTTTTTAATTATATTTTTTTTTGCATTTTCTACAGGTGTAAAATATCTGATGTAACCACCATTCCTGATGCTATCCTTTATTACTTTGCATATTATATACATTTTAGTGGTATTTGAAACAACCAATTCTATATTATAGCATTAAATAAAGCATAATGGAAATATGATAGAAGTATGGGCTGGTCTATCTTGTAACAGAGTTATAAGCAAACAAAGGGCTTATAATGTTATTATACTGTATTGGGCCTAACACTGTCTATGTTAGCCAATCTGTACATATATAAATACAACACTATGTCTGAATGTTTTATCTATTTTCGTTAATACAAAAACTCACTTTGTTCTCTGCTATTATGAATCAAACTACACAAACACAAATTTTTGTAAATCTTTATTGGTATCAGAACTTTCATCATGTTTAACGGCATTCAGATCCTGAAAATACAATCAAGTAACACTGTAATTAGTGTGATTACTTCTCTCCTCGGTTAGTTTTCATCATCGGAGAGTGTGAAGAGGCATTCTGATCATCAGTGCCTCGCCTACAATCAATATACATATCAGATTCAGGCAATCTGCTGACCTGTACATCAGCTGTGGCTGCATCCGACTCTTAGATCACCAGTCTTCATGTTTCTGCATCAAGAATGCTCAAGAAAAGGCATCAAGAACCCAACTGTGTCGTCCAGTTATTCAAATCAGAGACAAACTCATCAAAGAATTAGTCTGGTTGCTTACAGTTGACCTCTGAAATCAAGTCTCCTCCCTCCTAATTACTTTCTCAATCCAGTTTTTCCTTTTATCCCACTGTTCAGTATTGCTTCCATATGGCGAGTAGCACTTCATCAATATCTATCAACGTTTCTGGTCCTCAGGAAGGAACAACTAATGCAGACGAATTAATCAAGACAATGATTAGTCCCCAATCACAACTTATAACTGTCCAACTAAATGAAAACAGCTATCTAATATGGAAGCTGCAAATCGAAACAACATTGGATGGTTATGGTCTTGATGGATATATTATGGGTACTATTGCAACACCTGCTCAATTCATAATGAATCAAGAAAATCAGGTAATTCCCAATGATGAATACATTAAGTTTCACCGGCAAGGTAGATTAATTTTTTCATGGCTGTTATCCTCTATAAGTGAGAAAATTCTTCCACAAGTGATAGGTTGTAAAACATCATTTGAAATTTGGTAGAATATTGAAAAAGGATTTAATCATCAATCTTATGCCAAATAATGCATTATAAAGGACAACTGCAGAATATAAAGAAAGGTGACAGCACCATGAGAGATTACTTGAGTAAGATCAAATCCTTATGTGATATGTTAGAAGCCGCTGGGCAAAACTCCCTAAATCCGAACAAATTCTTATCATCTTGAACGGATTAAGCGATAAATATGAAGCTGTTGTAGCTATCATATCATCAAAAAAACAATTCTCATCCATGGATGATGTACACTCTATGTTACTGTCACATGAGGCCAAAATTTAGAGTAAAAGTGAACAAGAAAATGACATGAAAATCAATTATGCCGCTACCAGTAATAAACCCAAGATCGAATCAGAGTAATGCCAACATATCAGAACATTCAAACCAAAGAGGTGGTTACTCTAATTGTGGTAGAGGTATGGGGAGATGGAGCAATATCAACAACAGGCCTAAATGTCAAATATGCGTGAAAATAGGTCATATAGTAGGCAAATGTTATTTTAGGTATAATTCGAATTATGCTAATGGGCAAGGTCAAGGAAATCAAAAGGGGTCAAATATCAGTGCTAATGTTGCACAAGCTTAGTAAGATAATAACAGTCAAATAGATGTATCAAGAAATCAAGGTGAAACTGCTAGAGCTGAACATATCAATAACAACAGTTGGTATCCTGATTCTGGAGCAACAAATCATATCACAAATAATCTTGAAAATCTAAATCTTGGAAGCAGGGAATATAAAGGTAATCAGTCCATCTGCATAGGCAATGGTAAGCCTATTAATGTATCTCATATTGGCGATGGTAGCATAAGAGGTAAAAGGCAATTATTTTTACACATTTATTGAGAGTTCCCAAAATAAAGAAGAATTTAATAAGTGTCTCTCAGTTTGCTAATGAAAATGGCATTTATTTTGAGTTCTACCCTAATTACAATTTAGTTAGAGATATACTAACTAAAGATGTTTTGTTGCAGGGTAAGGCAATCAATGGATTATATAAATTTAGATTTGATAACTACAACAAATATGTTAGGACTCGACCCTGCTGCAACATTATAGACAATTCTAAAATTAGTACTGATTGTAATAGTAAACTGACACTTGATATGTGGCACTGTAATCTGGGTCATCCTAGTTTATGCATAGTTAAGAAAATTCTTCTTGATAATAAAATCTCTTTCTCTGATGTCAAATTACCTCATATATGCACTTATTGCCAAATAGGAAAAAAATCATAAATTTCCTTTCTCCAAGTCTTTACTTCCTACAAGCCTTTTGAACTCATTGCAGCTGATCTTTAGGGACCATCTCCAATAAGTTCAAACTTTGGTTATAAATATTATATATCATTTATTGATGCATATACAAGATATACATGGCTATATTTACTAAAGTCAAAAGCTGAACCTTATAATGGTGTCATTAATTTTTGTTAGAATGATTGAGAACCAATTTAGTTGCATTATCAAAACCTTTCAGTCAGACGGTGGAGCTAAATTAAAATCAATTATTAATTTTTTTTCAAAATAAGGGCATACATCATAAAACAACGTGTCCTTATACATCTGAACAAAATGGGCTAATTGAGAGAAAACATAAACATAGTTGAATCTGGTTTAACATTACTTGAACAAGCTTCATTACAACTAAAATTTTGGCCAAAGGCATTCAATTCATCAGTATATTGATAAATAGAATGCCCATAAAATTTTTGAATGGTATAAGTCCATTAGAGAAGTTCTATAATACTAAACCAGATTACACTAAACTCAAAATGTATGGATGTTTATTTTTTCCCTATTTAAGACCATATAATGCTAATAAGCTTGATTTAAAATCAAAGTCATGTACATTTGTTGGCGCTCGCACTAACCAAAAAGGTTATAAGTGGTGGCAGAATTTATATTAGTAGACACGTAGTGTTCAACGAAAATATATTTCCATTCAAAGAATCGGGCATGAAAACTTCAAAGAAAGGGCTGAATCCAACAAAAAAAACCTAAAATGCCAAATCTCAGCACCAATTGGGACAAGAATGATGATATCACGGCTGCTGATGCTCAAAGTGATATGCACTCCAGTCCAGGCCACAGAGAACCACTCAGCCTCGCCAGTGATCCATCTGCAAAAAGCAACAGTGATCAAAGGTTGTCAGAACAAGGCAATAATCAGGCAATGAGTGAAAGAAATGAAGAAAGTACTTCTGAAAGTAGCACACATCAAGAAGACACTGAGAACTTACCATCAAATCCCACTTAACCTCAAGTTGGACATCCAATGATGACAAGAGCCAAGTGTGGCATTTTTAAACCCAAAACTTATACAGCTACTGACATCACAGACGAACCAACCAATTACAAGCAAGCCGCCAGAGACAGAAATAGGAAGAAGGCTATGCAGGAGGAATACACTGCATTGATGAAAAACAACACACGGGAACCGGTGTATCCTCCCTCTAATAAAAACATAATTTACTGCAAATGGACATACAAGATAAAGAAGAATTCAGATGGAACAATTAACAGACACAAAGCCAGACTAGTTGCCAATGGGTTCACTCAAGAATATGATTCGACTTTAAAGAAACTTTCTCACCAGTTGTTAAGCCATCCACTTTCATATTAATTTTTACTGTGGCTTCAACGGAAGGGTGGAAAATAAAGCATTTTGATGTCAATAATGCATTTTTAAATGGCACAATACAAGAAGAAATATACATGCAATAGCTACAGGGGTATATACAAGATCCTCAACAAGTGTGCAAGCTCAATAAAGCCATCTATGGGCTGAAATAGGCTCCCATAGTTTGGTTCGAAAGATTAAAAATAACTCTGGACAACATGCGATACAATGCAACAAAATTTGATTCCTCACTATTTACTAAATTTACTAATATATGTTGATGATAATCATTACAGGGTGTAGTGAAGAGGAGATTAGGCATGTCACAACATATACAGATAAGCAATTCTCAATCAAAAATCTGGGTGATGTATCATACTTCTTGGGGATTGAAGTTAAGAGGAAGTCAACTTCTGAAATACATCTTAGTCAAAGAAAGTATATTTCAGAACTGCTCATTAATACAAAAATGGATGGTGCTAACCAGCAACCTACACCAATAGTGTCAAATCAGCATTACTCTAAGAATAAGGAGAACCCATAACTAATATAAAGCAGTATAGGAGTGTTGTAGGTGCATTGCAATAGCAACTATAACATGTCCAGTTATATCATTCAGTGTTAACAAAGTTTCACAATTTATGCCTAATCCACTTGATGAACATTGGAAAGTTGTGAAGAGGACCCTAAGATACCTAAAGGGAACAATTAATTATGGCTTAACACTAAAGGACAACAAGCAATTCAATATTACAGCTTATACAGACTCAGATTGGGCATCAGACATTGACGATAGAAGATCAGTGACAGGCTACTTTGTATATATATATATATATATATATATATGAGTGTGTGACAATCTAATCTCATGTTGTTTAAAGAAACAAGCAACCATTCTAAGGTCAAGTGCAGAGGTAGAGTACATAAGTCTAGCTAATACTACAGTAGAAATACTTTGGTTACAGTCCATACTCAAAGAATTAAAGCTAACTTCTAAAAGAAAACCTATGGTGTGATGTGATAATCAAAGCACCATTTGTATGTCTACTAATCCAGTGCAACATAAGCATATTGAAATTGACATATACTTTGTTCGAGAGCAAGTTCAAAAAGGAAACTTATAAATCAATCACATTCCAACATATTATCAGAAGGTCGACTCTTTACTAAGTCATTATCTGCTAAAAAATTCAATCGAATTAGGGATGAATTAAAAATCAAAGAATGATACAACCTGAAGCTGTGATTCGCTGCCATGAGTGTAAATCTGAAGTCGTTATCCACTATGAAGGGTTCTAGGTTGAGTTACTGCCATAAGAAGATATGACGTTGTTACACACTATGAAAGGTTCGAGGAAGCTAAAAGCACCAAAAAGCCTTCATCTTTGTTGCGGAAGAAAATTGGGGTTCTCCATTAACCCAAACCCTAATTTGAAAGGGGGAAATAAAGCATCGTGGAAATATGATAGAAGTATCAGCTGGTATATCATGTAATATAGTTATAAGCAAACAAATGGCTTATAACGTTTTGTACTGTATTGGGCCTAACACTGTCTATGTTAGCCTATATGTACATATATAAATACAACACAATATGTATTGAACGTTTTATCTATTTTCATTAATACAAAAACTCACTTTGTTCTCTGCTATTCTGAATCAAACTACACAATTACAAATTTTTGTAAAATCTTTTTGCATCTCAAGTAAAATAGTATATTGGTAGAGATTTAGCAAGTCTATAACAGACTTCATGTTCTTCGGCAATGCTGAATAAATATGAGGTTTTGAGGAAACATCCACCTGAATTGATGAAGCCCAAAGGTTGTGCAAAATCCGACAATCGCTGACTGATAGATACAACAAAAATATGTTATGATCCACAACTATGAAGAATTCAATACATATATTAGTATACGACTATATTTTTGAAGCATTTATTTACCATGCGTGGTAATGCAGCATTGTTATTTACTCAATTCTTCGTATATAAAAAAAATCATGCTTGGCGAATTCAAATGCTTTATACAATATGTACATTCAAACATCTCAAACCGAATTCAGTGTGGCACCTTCTCCAGCAACAGGTAATCCTTCCAAATACTTTATATTAACAAAAATCCAAAGAAAACGAAGTGACTATTACTATAACCTTTAGGGTTGTATTTAGAATGATCCATTAATGACTTAATTTTAACTTCTTTTATTAAATACGAAGGCTTATCTTCTTTTAAGGTTATTTTAAACAACTCAATATATATATATATATATATATATATATATATATATGTGTGTGTGTGTGTGTGTGTGTGTGTGTATGTATGTATATGTATACATTGAACGATCTTTTATCTCAATATGAATTAAGTTTTCTCTCATCTAATGTAATCCTACAAAACTTATCTTGAACAAAGATAAATAAGTTATCTTATGATTTTGTTTTCTTATCTTTAAGGAAATAGATAAAAAGGTATTTATAATTATGAAAAAAAATAAAAGTATCTAACTTTACAAAAAATATAACAAGATTTATAGACATAGATCGAAAATTTTATCCTTCTTAAACAAAAAGATAAAATAGTTATCAAATACTGTTGACGTGGGGAACTGGTCACTTGCATACGTATGTTGATATTAACTAAACTATCTAAGTTAACCAAGCAATCTACGTACGGAGTGCAAAAATATAAATAACATAAAGTTTATAGTGGTTCAACATTAACGTCTACGTCCACTTTATAGTAACTATTCATCATCGTTGTTACAATTACAAGAGTAATCCAAGTCCAAACACTTTGAATTTACAAAGTTGTGAATGGAGAGTTGCAAAGTCCTTGTCAACTTCCGACAAAGCCCAAATAGCCAATAATACCATCTAAAGTCCAAAAATTGCCAAGTATGCTCGAATGTCCAAAAACAAACCAAGATCCAATCCAAATGCCAAAATGTAGTGAGATAATTTCTAAGTGGAGTTTATAGGTCCAAAGAACCTTCCAAATCCATAGAAACCAAGAAAGAAGTCATGAAAATGCTTTAAGAAGAAGCATCTCATACGTAGGGCGAAACTGCTAATAAATCTTGAAATAAGACAAGTCTAAGGGTATTTATAGGAGCAGGAATACGAGATTTAGTATCCTGCATATTTCATGTCTCGGGATCAGTATCGATCCTGGGATCGGTCCTTATCTCGTGTACTTACCAATTCTTGCATCACTTTGTCACTTCGAAGCTTCAATCCCAAAGCCAAGCATCCTTTATAGCGTATCCCATGATACGAAATACATTTCGTATCTTGCAAGTGCTAAGTTCATAACCGAGTACGAGATACAGTTTTCGTATCCTAAGAGATAGGAGTTTGGAGTCACCATAGATGCTACATCGTATCTTGGAGTAGATACGAAATAAATAAGACAAGACCTGATACAAAATGAAGATTCAGTATACCCATCATTATTCAAATCCACGCCAAGCCAAATCACTTCATATCCTTGAGTGGGATACAAATTTCCCTAGAAAACCACGATACGAAATGATAATTTCGTATTGCTAAACCAGATGAAAACCATTACATGCCTTGTTATCCCCGAGGGATACGAAATCTCGGAATTCAGATCCCTAGGTAGGATATGAATACGTATACCCAATGTGTAATACTAAATGTGTCTTCATATCGCACCTTGCCACAACTTCATATCCCTAGAGCGGATACGAATTCCTAGAAGAAACCAGGATTACGAAAAGAACTTTCGTATCCCATGCTCTAGAGTTTTGCCGAGTGCTCCCTTTCAAATCACGAGAGAGATACGAGATTCTAATTATGAGCAGGATACGAAATCCCTAAGTCCAAGAATGTTGGTCTAGTATTAACCATATTTCCAAGTTTCTGAACAAATTAAGACTTCAGATAAAACAATTTGTGTTTCTGTGAGCCCGTACTCGTGTTTTCGAGTACTCTAGAAAACTATGAATCTGTCATGTGACTGCCCTGTTAAAGGGCGGGTCGACACCATTCCCCCAAAACATGTCTTCCTTGAAAAAAGGGAGATGTGTTCTGAATAATAAAGAAATCCGAGAATCCATAAGTCGCGAACCAAGAGAAGTCTGCATAGAAATCCAATAGCAAAAAAACCGGAAAACCGTGATCATGTCGGATCATAATAGAAAACCCGAAATTCAAAGAGCTGCGATCGCGCCAGGTCGCATAGATAACAAAAAAAAACCCAGAGGAACTCGATGATTGCTCAGGATCGTATTATGAGAGATAACCATTACAACCGGAATAACTGAGAATTGGGAAACCGGAGTGGCCTAAAGTCCAAAATAGCATATGACAAGATAAACATATAAGTCTAAGACAGCCTTGCCATAACATGACAAGACAACCAAGGAAAGCTAGAAAAGTCTAAGGTGCCTTGCCATAACCTGATAAGATGACCAAGGAAAGCCAGAAAAGTCCAAGATGCCCTTGCCAAAATGCGACTATAGGACAAAGGATAAGCCAAAAGAGTCCAAGGCACCCTTGCCAAAAACCGAAAATATGACCAGGGATAAGCCAATAGAGTCCAAGATGCCCTTTCCAAAACCTAACAAGAGGACCAAGGATAAACCAAACGGCAAGGGCCATACGCGTGACTAGGCAAGGCTGCCTTGCAATGACCTGACATAACAGCCCGTGCCATCCCAACCGAAGTCCTTACATAAGGAACAGATTTTTATACTTAGCGAATAAAGTCCTTACTACACCAAGTCCTTGAAGTTATAAATTCCAATTCCATATTTCATACTTTCGCAAGCAGCATCCCAATGTGCAAAGTAATTTTATTAAAGTTTTCAAAGGACGGAGTTTTCAGTAAAGACAAAGAAAAATCTGATGGTTTATCATCGAGTAGAGAGATCGTATAGGATTTAAGGCCTAATCTCGTATGTGGTTAAGCCGACTGAGCCGTTTTTCAATTTTGATTTCATTGATTTTGTTAAGCTTGAAGGGAATCGACTAACATTGGGTAGATAGCATGCTTAAAGGTCACACCGGTCCCCGTACATGGGTAGGCTAACGTAGTCATCCTTAAGTCAGAAAATAAAAAAATAAACGAAGGAGATTGGACGGTTTATCGTACATAAAGAGCATTTCTAGAGATTAAAACCAAATCTCGTACATGGGTAGGTAGGCTTTGCCCTCCAAACTCCCAAGCCAGGTAAATAGAAATGAATGAAGGAAGTAAAAGGGTTTATCATCTGTAAAAAGAATGCATAGAGATTAAGACCTAATCCCATACATGGATAGGCAGACTTAACCCTCGAAAATCCCAAGCAACAGAACCAAAGATGAAAGTAGAAGATCGGACGGTTAATCATGAGCATGCCTAGAGACTAAGACCTAATATCGTACATGGATAGGAAGACTTAGGACTCATCCCTCCTCTAATCGTGTAAACAAAAGAGATTAGTTAAATGTGAGAAGGATGGTTTATAGTAGGGTACGGAGCATGCTTAGGGATTAAGAACTAATTCTGTATGTGTGTGATCCGACTTAAAATCATCCCTAACTGGAAAACTAGAGGTATAATATCCAGAAACATAATATCTTGGAGGCCGGAGCCAATATAACCGGAATTCAAATAAGATATGCCAGAGTTCTAATCGCCAAAGAGCCAAAATACAAGAGCCAAAAGTCGAGAAAAACATAGGGACTTATCCACAAGCCTAATAACCAAACAACCACATCCATGAACCAAAAGACCGGAATACCAGAAAACAAAAAGTAAAAATGCCAAAAATCCAAAAGACGGAATGCTAAAACACTAGAGTCCGCAAAGTCAAAATCCAGAGTGGGGAGAGAAGAAAAGCCAATAAACCAAGAAACTAAGAACCAAGAAAACCAAAATCCAAGGGTTGCACAACCAAAGAATCCCGAGAACCACATCAATCAATAACCAAGCCGCCAAGAGTTGGCCCCGATCCATTCCTATTCCGAGCCGGAGCAGGCAGCTGTGCATGTCCTGGTACTACAGCATGGTTTCAAACATATTTCATCAGCTAACCACATATGATGAGTTCTTCAATCACATTCCTGAGATGCCTGCAATCATTTGCGTCATGACCATCCAGGTCGTGAAGTAAGAAATGCCTACGAGAATCCTTTTCCTTTTGAGTCGACTCTTTCGCGGAGGCTTCCTGAAGGAAGCAACCGAGTGAACTTCCAAATAAATCTCCTCTAGAGGACGAGTAAGCTCCATATATGAAGGGATTTTAGGCTGTTCCGATTACCATGAGGAGCGGTCTTTTGTTTTTCTTTACCATAATTGGACGATCCTTCTCCCTGAATAGAATTATCCTCAAGAACTTTCTTGTCGGTCCTTGC
Source organism: Allium sativum (assembly GCA_030737875.1). NCBI lineage: Eukaryota > Viridiplantae > Streptophyta > Magnoliopsida > Asparagales > Amaryllidaceae > Allium > Allium sativum. Next base: position 730,620,740 of record CM060918.1, read on the forward strand.
ACCATCTTCCCTCAAAAACCAGTTTGCCTCAAAATAGAGTTCACCAAGGTACTTAGGTGGACCTCATTGAAGCGATATCTTAAAATCCATCCTATCCGTGATACCAGAAACCATAGCCATCAAAACCATAAGAGGATCTGGAAGATCGACCGAGGCCATAGCAACATTAAACCACTCCAGGAATTTACACAAGTTCTCGCATGTTCTTTGCTTTACGCCGTAAGAGTCATCACGTTCTTAGGTCGAGAATTGTGAACCCTGAATTGTCCGATGAATTTCTTAATCAAAACATTCTAAGAATTAACCAATTCGTTTTCCAACTATCAAAACCACATGGAAGCAATATCCATAAGATAAAGAGGAAAGAACTTAGCCATAACGTTCTCCGAAGCCGAAAGTACCTCCATGTGGCATATATAGCGCATTAGGTAAACCGTAGGATCCTTCCTACCATCAAAAGCCTCTAAACCTGCAATTTGATATCCAGTGGATTTCGAGAATTCCGAATGTCTTGATTGAACGGACTACGAGTAATGCAATCCAAAGTTATAAGAGAGGCACGACCTCGAGTGTATCGTCGAATAATATCAGTGATCTGACTACCATTACCATTACCGAGAAGACAATTCCAATCATCTAATCCTACACCAGTGCCCCTAGTGTCAAGTCCAACATTAGCAAATTGTTGAGCCCCAAAAAAGATATCTGGATCAACCCTAGCATGAGGTGCCTCGACTGGCACAAACCTAGATTCCGGAACAATGGGAGTTCCTACATCCAAAGCTGCGAGCACGGATACTTGAGCAATATTACCAACACTATAATCTGAAATCCGATCAGCTAAGACCTGAGCTGATCCTTCAAAGGAATCGGGGTGGTGCCCTTTGAGTATACATGATCTGGCACCTGTCTGCGGATAATTGTCGACACGAGGTTGTTTTTCGGAATTGCTCCTAAGTCCCAAGCTAAACCTTAAAGAATACTAGCACTTGTTACCGCAACATTACCTAGGTCCGACGACCTTCCAAAACCTTCGAGTCTAGTGAGAAGAGTATTCATAGTAGATTCCTGTCTTCGGAAATGATCTTCTTGCAGTTCAAACTGCGAAGTAAGATCCTTGACTACTACGTCGATATCTTCATGAGTAACATAGTTCGAAGGATGTCCTTAGAGGAAACTTAATAACTCTCCTCAACTTCTGTTCCTTCCAAACGAGGCACACTAATTTGTTTCCTTTAAAACATAGTGAAATCCAAGAAAAATCCAAGAGAATCTGGTTCCCTAATGATCCAAAATCTAAAGGCAATCCAACACCCCTTCCTGGCACGTCAAAATGTTAACGTGAAGAATTGGTCACTTGCACATGCCAACAGCCGATGAGTTGATATTATGTAAACAATCCAAGTTAACAAAGAAATCCAGACACAAAGCGCAAAGATATAATAACACCAAGTTTATAGTAATTCGACTATGCCTATGTCTACTTCATAGTAACTATTCATCATTATTGTTACAATTACAATAGTAATCCAAGTCCAAACACATAAAATTTACAAAGTAATGAATTGAGAGTAGAAAAGTCCCTGACAACTCCTTAAAAGGCCCAAATAGCCATTAATATCATCCAAAGTCTGAAAATCTCCAAGTATGCTCCAATATCCAAAAAGAACCAAAATCTAATCCAAATGGTAAAATGTAGTGAGATAACTTCTAAGTGAAGTATATAAGTCCAAAAAGCCCTATAAGGTTATAGAAACCAAGAAAGAAGCCATTAAAATGCTCTAAGAATTGGCTTCTCGCGTGCAAAGCCAAACAACTAAAAGATCCCGAAATAAGACAAGCCCAGGGGTATTCGTAGGAGTGGGATAAGAGATTTTGCACCCTCTATATTTTGTATCTGGGATCGTTACTGATCCTGGGATCGGTCAGTACCCCCGGTACTTAAACAATTCTTGCATCGCTTTGTCACTTCGAAGCTTCAACCCTAAAGCCAATCCGCCTTCATATTGATCCCATGATATGAAATAAATTTCGTATCCCGCAAGTGCTAAGCCCATAACTGGATACGAGATACACTTTTCGTATCCTAAGAGTTAGGAGTTTCAAGTCACCGCATATTATGATGGCCCGCAAATCCATACTATCTGAGTTGACTAAAACATTACACGTCCAACCCAGATTGCACATAAATATGAATCATCCGGGTTAAAGAAATAGAAATAGATAGAAGGTAGAACTAAAAGAATATCAAAATCTCATAACAGAATGAATAAAATATATTATATAATGTAACCTTTTGAATGCAATTTTTTTATCATATATACAAACCATCATCAGAGCACTATACAATATTTGATACAACGGAAATGACTCTAAAATAGCTAACGGTGAAGCCTCCTAGTTCAAAATCCTCCGAGTGTATCTGTAAAATCCTGAAACACTTGATTGCCCATACAAATTTGGGTACCCAAGAGTTTAGGGTAAACAAAAATAAAATAAACTCTGGGTCAGTTACAGGATTGGTGTGAGTAAACTCAAACCATATCGTTTAACTTTGAAAATCCTTTGAAAGAAAAGAATAATAGTAATACCAGCCCACACATAAACATGGACGGTTTTTACCTTACTATAACCCAAACCATTTTCTATATTAAAATCCAGTGATATTATAATAGTGTCTTTATCAAATAAATAACCAAATAGCAAAAAGCTTGCATCTCACGCTCCGCATTCATAGTATAAAATCAAAAACCGTAGGGCGCTTATTGGAGTTCAGATTCCAACTATAACAAGGTATGGGACAACCTCCCGATCAGTGTACTCTAGAGGGGATACACTGGGGTTCGGCAAGAACATCTTACAACCTGGCCACACATGACCGGCCACTCATTCAGCTCGAATGTACCGAATGTTATATCACCCACGGTTGTAGGCCATCCAACCATAATCTGTAAGATATAGAATTGAAAGAAGAATAAATGAAAAAAAATTAGATCGATGAAAATACACCCTGTTTGGGTATGACCCAACTAGCCATGCCGCTTCCCCGATTTTTGTCATTTCCCGGTTGTGACGCTTGATGCTACGTTTACCTTTCAGAAAATCGCGCTACCATTCACTTTGAATGCCACATCGTCAAACCGGTCAAATTACTAGTTGATCTTTCCAAAAATATTACGGGTATAAAAGCTAAGAGAAACGAATTCCTCTGCCACCAAATGTAATACCTCAAAAAGACCGTCTTATGTGATATGTTAGGCATACTCTGTCAAATATTCGTCCATTCAAGTTGTCCTAGGACTGGACAAGCTGAAGGCATTATCCTGCAAACAGAATAGCCCTTGCATTTTACTCTACCTTTAATTATCTTTAGCATTATCTAATTCGCAACACCTATGCTTATACGGTGTGGTTTTCAGATATAAATCCAATCGGTCTCTTCGTATTGACGACAATGGTCAACAAATCTTTGATAGCTGGTGATTTAACTATCAAAGGAGAACAAAACATCCATCCAAATTACTAACATCAAACAATTACTGGCCCTTTCTAATATTTCACGTTTGTTTCCATATCGGGTTCTCTATATTGATTTCTAGTTACCAAATTTCTTAAAAATATTGTAACTTCTTAAAATTTCCAGAAAATTTCGCCAGTACCTCCTTTGTATGGCTCAATCGGTACAACTACAAATCACCTCTCTAGGCCCTTTCCATTCAAAATGAAAATAAAAAAGCCAAGCGAATTGCTTAATTGGCTCATAAAATCTTATATGGAAATTTAAACATGTACCTTTTTGTCGGGGACTTAAATTAAAATCTTCAAACTTACTTCCTAAACTTCAAACTCCTTGCTCGCCTCCAAAATCTAATCCAAGTTTCATATTTAAATTCTCGATTTTAGTTAACAAACTTGATATACTTAAACAAAATTAAGTTCGATTCAAAAACTCTATTAACTAATTTCCTTTGAAATTAGTTAACGTCATTCGATAATTAAAAATCTAATTTTCATTCCAAAAATCAATCCATTTACTTGGCTTAGGTTCATATTTATTTTATAACTCAAATCCGGGTTTTTCTAATGGAAATTTGGATTTTATTTACTAAAAATCCTTTTACTTTATTAAATAGTCGTTATGTTTTATAAATGGTTTTACAATGACTTTTCTGAAATTTGATTTTCACATAATTCAAAATTTTTAGGACGAAATCCAGATTTTTCTCTCTATTAGAAAATTATTATTCAATAGGTCCAAACGTTTCTGGTTTCATAAAATTCTGATTTATCTCGAGTTCTATATACTCAATTGAAGTTCGAATCGTCAAACTACGAACTACCACGCTGTAGCGAGTTCGTTTTAATTAAATTTAATTATAAACATTTAAAACTTCATTATAAATAAATTCCAACTCCATTCTCTAATATTTAAATATAATTTAAATCAATTTTCCAAATCAATCTTAAACATCTTGATTACTTTATTCAAATTTCATAAATCGGTTATAAATTATTCACAACTCAGTTTCTATATTAAATTCCAATTTCCTTGGATATAAATTATTTTATAAACATTCGATATAATCGAATTCCAATTATAAGCTGCATTTATGGATTTTTTTTTTATTCAACATCCTTTATCATTACAAACTAATATCGTCCCTTGATAATAGCAAAGTCGTTCAAGTTGGGGTATTTTATTTACCTCTCAGACCTTGACCGACAACGTTCTTATCTTGAGATAGATAAAATATTTTAATACAAAAACTCGATTTAAAACCCACCTCCTATTCCATTAAAATATGGTTTTATAAGCCATGTTTACTTTGAAAAAATCTATTTCCAAATTACTTGATGGGAATTCTTCATCACGTTTATAAACGTTGTTTATACATTAACTTTCTTATTAAAACCAACTCCCATCTTAATAATCTACTTGAAACTCGATTCCCAGTTTGGAATATTTTATTTCCTTCTCAAAGTTTATTTCATTTCTATTTGAAAATATTTTATTACTGTAACTTATATTTATAAGCAAATAATATATTCATATGTTAAAATATTGGTGGTATCATCTTCTTAAAATATTAAGTTTCTCCTAAACGAAATTCAATGTCTTTTCTAAGAATAATTTATTTTTATAAATTCGACATACTCAAATTCTAGTCATAAATCTAAATGGATTTATTTCAATTCAATTCCATTTCAAACATTGTAAATAATTCCATCGTTTTCTTTTCTCGAAATGATTTCCAATCATAAATCCCCTTTCAATTTCATACTTGAATTCGCGTTCCACATATTATCAAATGATAATTTATTTCCCTTCATTTATAAACATTGTTTATAAATTTAACTACTTGTTTTATTATTAAAACAAGTCAATAATTCTCACCATTCTAAATTCGATTCTATTTTAGAAAACTATAGCTTCCATTTAAAATCTAAAAATCCTTTACTCGTGATATTATCAAATATCAGTATTTTAAGGTCGGTGATATTCAAACACACAAACTATCAATCCAATTGAATAAATCACACGTATATAAATATGTAAACAACAATAAATAAATTTTGAGGAATCCAATTGGATCCCTCCAACCTATTTTCCCTGCATCCACATATGTTAGACAATAATGATAACAATACCAATCCTAATTCAAGGTAGGATATCATGGTATGAAGGTTATCTACTCAAAATATCGCGGGACGATAAGGTCATCCGCTAATGATACAACGGGCATCAACTAATGATACTACGGGAAATATCCAATATATATATATATATATATATATATGTATATAATAACCACAACCACCAAGCCTAAGTAACTAATATATATATATATATATATATATATATATATATATATATATATATATATATATATATATATATATATATATATATATATATATATAACCACACTAATTCATGCATGCATCCAAGCAGTCAACAATTTGTTTTTAACGATAAAAACAAATTTAAATATAGATTTATGAGTGAGATTTACACGCCTGATTTTAAAATTAACTTAACAAATTAATACATTAATTATCCTAAGTAATTAAAAATAAAAATGTGTACCTTATTGAATAAAAACAACGTCTTCCCCAACAATCTTTGACTGCAATCAGCCCAAAAACTGCCCTACTCTTATCTCGACATTTCCTCGAACACCTGATAGAGAGGCTCCACCCTTCCTTTATATACCAACTCAAGTTGCTGATGCTATAATTACACATCGCTGTAAGCTACACTTCAACTCAGAAACCAACACCGAACTCCCCTTCTTCCCTTCCTCTCTCTACTTCGATCCCCAATCCAAAAATAAATCTGAAACCCGGTAGAAAATGACAACTTCCAGTAAAACATAAAACTCCTCTGTATCTCCTAACCAACTCTGACTCCCTCCAACACCATCGAACTCTAACCCTAACTAAAAATCGCATACACTAGATCATTGTCTCACCCACCAGGCTATTAATTTCTCCTTATGAAATGCTAGATTTGTACCCCTTCCAGTCGCGATATGGAGCTTCAACCTGACGTAGTTACTCGACCTTGCACTGATTTTTGGATCGCGGTTTGATTTGGTTCAAAACCCTTTTTATTACTGGAGCTTGCTTGATTATCTGAAGAAGAAACAAAAAAGTATAAATGTTTTTAATTGAAATGAGGGAGGGTCAGCTTTTGATTTTTTTTTTGAGGAAGCAAAATACTTGGTCATTTTTTGAGGATCAAAATAGAAGGCCGACTTCGGATTTTATTTCGAAGAAGGAGGAAAAGAACGGAATTGAGTGAAAGGAATCAGAGATAATATATAGGAGCGGACTCCATTTTTTTCTTGCTTCTAAAGCTTGTAAATGATTTGGAGAAAAACAAGCTAAAAGGAAATAAGGAAGAAATGTCGCGATATTTATAAAGGAAGGGTGAAACATATCGTACACGAGTATTAAAGGGATGTGGGCCTAAGTACATGGCATATTTAATTTGATTTGATTTTGTTCTTATCTATTTAAATTTTATAATAATATATTTTGCGGTAACGAACACCAATCGAAACACAACAACCGACGTTCCCAACGTTATCCGTTATTCTACACATTTCGGAACAGATTCTGAAATATAATTCGACCATATATATAAAGTAACCTTATTAAATCGATATAAATAATTTAAATTCAAACCAAACAAATTTATCAAAAATAAATTATTATTATCGTTATAATTCAAATAGAATTTATATTGAATGACTGAGTTATTTTTGATTCAGTTCTAACTACGAATTCAATTATTCTCGTTTTCGAATTACGATAATTTTGTATCTTTGAAATTAAATCGTATTCGATTATAAATTCGTTAAATTCTATATAAAATCCATTTATTATTCCAATTCAACATTTAAAATAAATTTAAATGTTCAAAATAAATCGACTAAAAATCCGGGATGTTACACAAATACTACTTCATATCATGGAGCGGACATGAAAAACCAAGACAAGCTCGGATACGAAATGAAGATTTCATATCCCCATCCTTATACAAATACACACTAAGCCAAGCACTTCGTATCCTTGAGTGGGAGGCGAAGTTCCCCGGAAAACCACAATACGAAATGATTATTTTGTATTACCAAACCGGATGAAAACTGTTCCATGCCCTCGTATCCCAAAAAGGGATACAAAATCCCAGAATTCATATCCCAGGGGGGGATACGAATTCATTTCCCCAATGCATGATACAAAATGTGTCTTCGTATCACGTGTCTTTCCACAACTTCCTATCTTGAGAGTGGATACTAATTCCTTGAAGAAACCAGGGATATGAAAAGAACCCTTTTATCCCATACCTTAGAGTTTTGCCGAATGCTCCCTTTTGTACCGCAAGAGGGATACGAGTTTCCAATGATGAGAGGGATACGAAATCCTTGATTCCAGGAATGTCAATCCAGTGTTAACCATATTTCCAAGTTTCCCAACACTTCGCGACTTTGACCAAATTGGTATGTGTTTCCATGAGCTTGTACTCGAGTTTTCGAGTACTTCAAAAAACCATAAATCCATCTTGTGACTGCCTTGCTAAAAGGTGGATGAACATATACAAAAAGAATGAATCATTATATGGAAAATATTAAGAATAAAACCTACTACTGCTATTTTTATACTAAGATGAAAATTTTATCTACATATGCAACAAACTGAATATCGTTTTAATTAATTTTTGTGTCTACTAAATTAAATAGAAAACAACTTCTTTTTTATGCCAAAGTGTTAAATATGGGGTAATCGGTGCTATAAATACATGATGATATGCTGCAATAAAAATAAACATAAAGTTTCGTCATTTTATGTGATGTTATATAGCATACCATAAATTAATGTTGTGCCTAGAGAGCTTAAGTTTTGTCACGTATGCAAATTTTATTCTAATTGACTATTTTCAATAATTATAGTTTGTTCATGTTGACATGGGGAAATGGCTATTCGCGCATGCCAATGTCTGAGTGTATGTTTTATAGCAAAAAAATAATCCAAATCCAGATTAGTGAAATGTAAAGGGAGAACATAACTTTTATATTATTTCGACACTAACGCCTACATACACTTCACAGTAATCATTCATCATATAGTTATCAATTGCAAAGTTTGTACAAGTTTGGACAATTTATGTGTGCAAAGTTGTACAATAGAATCACAAATAGCTTATTAATTCTAAACTTTGACCAAAATGCCCTTCTTCACCTACGTTGAGTGAAAATATGAGTCAATGTCCAGAAAGTAGCTTCAATGTCTAAAAAATTCCAAATATTTCCAAAAATATCCAAAAGCATTCCAATAGAATGTCCAAATGTTGTAGGCAAACGTTTGTGTAAAGTTTACAAGTCTAAAAGAAGTCCAAAACCCATGAAGATGATGAATGCATCCACTAATGGTGCTTGAGAGCTTCAACCCCGCGTGCCAAAGTATGGAAATGCCAAATGAGAACCAACCCCTTTGAATGCCAACCTTAAGGTATTCACAGGTGAATTTCAGGACAATCAGCCCAAATTTTGTATCCTTTGGGATGCGAAATTCGTATCCCAAAAATAAAGCCAAAAAACTATGTCACTACCAAAAATCGCATCCTTGGTCCAAGAAAAATCGAATCCCAAAAAAATGTGATTAGCACGTGTGGGTCAAGAAAAAATTGATTATCCACATGTTGAATATGATGTGCCAAAGTCGGTTGGCATTTGCCAAAATCTTCGAATCCCAGGAAAGAAACCACATTTTCACTACTAAATCACCTAACACACACAAACACACGAGAAATTTCGAATCCGGCTCGTGTTGCTCACCAGATTTCAAGAAGCCTACTTTCAAATCTCGCTCCAAATTCGTATCCCGAAATCCATACAATGCCGGTCCACCATTTTCGCCATGCCAGATTCGGGGTTGAGATTTCGCATCCCGATCCATGCCAAGCCAAAATTTCGAATCCCGACACACACTCGAGGAAATGAGTGATCGGTCTGATGCGATCATAGATTTTTCGCATCCTTCTATGATGCGAAAAATGGGGTAAAAAAACCCTGATCCAAATCGAAGCCGCCTTGCTAAATTTCCACTCCTGATTGACCTAATGCGCGACCGTGGTTTTCATTGATTTTCCTATGTTGATTTGGATTTTTCAGCGTGGTAGATCCAAAAGTTTTCAAAGTGCTAGATTTTGATACCCTGAGTCACGCAAGCCATTTTTCCTGATCGTGCTACGCCGGTCAGCTGTTCTTGACAGTGTGAAACAAAAAATTACCAGAATCCATATATTTTTCAACAATGAATTTTTCCACATGATACGACCGTTACGCTCAATAATTTTGAGCTGATCGAATTGGGTCGATCACGTATTTTTACCACCTTGACTTTTCCAAGTTTATTAACGATAATTTGGCCAATTAACGCTATTTCCAAACCTTTTCCGAACAAATTGCGACTTCGACCAAATTGCTTTGTGTTTTCTGATGATGTTTTTGATACTTGAGCACATCAGTAACCATAATCTTGACGTGTGACTACTTTGCCAAAAATCCGGTTAACACTTTTCCCTCTAAAACATGTCTTTCTTGATCGAAGGAAGATGTGTTTTGCGATAAACCAGAAACCAAATGACGGAGAAGTATGCAGAGAACTTGTATAACCAGAACTTCAAAGAGCCACGATCGCACAGGTTCGTACTGACTTGAAATCCAATGAAAGCCGACCATCGCTTTGAATTGTTTTGTGAGAGATAACTAGAACAGCCAAACAACAAAAATATCCAAAGGACAGCAGGAGTTCAAGAACCTAAATAATCGAAATACCCATAAACATGAAATCGGGAAAACTCAAAATTCGCAAATCCAAAGTAACCAATAAATAGATAACCAGATATCCAGATGAGTTTAAAGCGGCCTAGCCGAGCCAAGATGACCAAGAATAAGCCAGAAAGTTCCAAGATGGCCTTGCCGAAGCAAGACGACCAAGGAAAGCCAAATATTTCCAAGATGGATTTGCCGAAGTAAGACAATCAAGGAAAACCATAGAGTTCGAAGATGGCCTTGCTGGAGCAAGATGACCAAGGATAAGTCAGAGAGGTCCAAGATGGCCTTGCTGGAGCAGACCAAGGAAAGCCATGGACCAGGGTCCTTAAAGTTTCCAATCCAGTTTTAGATTTTAGATTCCACAAGCAAACGTCCTTACTTTGCAGAGTAATTTTATTAAAGTTAAAACCTTGGAGTTTTTAGTGAAACCAAAATGAAAACTTAACGGTTTGTCATTTGTAAAGAGAATGCATAGGGACTCGCCTGTTCCCGCATATGGGTATGTAGACTTTGCCATTTCTGAATTTGAATTTATTCGTGAAGGAGACTGAACGTCTAATCGTTTGCCAAGGGCATGCCTAGGGATTCTTGTTCTCGTACATGGGTAAGCAAACTTAGCTACCCGAGTTCTAAAATCAATGTTATCTCAAGACGACCCTTCCTGAGTAAGATGACCAAAAGTAGCCAAAGAAGTTCAAGGCAGCTTTACCTTAGTAAGACAACTAAGAAAATCCAGAGTGTCCAAGACATCCTTACCAGAGTAAGACAATCAGGGAAAGTCAAAAAAATTCAAGGTGACATTACTAGAGTAAGATGACCAAGAAAAGCCAGAATTAATCTATTTTATCAATAACCATGGGTGATGGTCAGTTGTCAAGCAAAGAGCGTGCCTAGGGATTATAACAGCTCCCATACATAGGTAGGCCGACTCAACCATCTACATCCAAAAAGCCAAAAATATAAATCCAAAGGGCCAGAGCTTACAAAGCCAAACCCATGGGACGGAGCCTGAATATACAAATTCAGTAAAAGCAAAGAGAGATAAACCAAAAGCAAAGAGAGACAAACCAAAATCTCAAGAAGCCAAGAAATCCAAAATCCACATAACCAAATCCAAAAATCCGAAGAAAACCAAAACCAATAATCCAAAGAATCCACAAGTGCCTAAAATGAGACACCAAAAAGCCAGGATAAATATTCAAAAAACCAAGCAGAACTAAAAGCCAAGTAAGCAAGATACCCACAGTGCTATAAGATTAGAGACCACAAGCCACAAGATACTGATGCCCGGGAGGCCTGCATCCGAGACATCAAAGCCAAAAGTGGTGTAGTTGAGATGAGTGCTGGTCTTGGCCTATCCTGAGTAACATGAGGGGGTTTTGCCTATCCTGGAACCACAACCCAAGTTCCAACAAAACTTGCCAGCTCTCCACATCTGACATGCTCTTCAACTGTCGAAAATCGTTTGCATTATGACAGTTGAGATCATGGAACAAGAAATGCCTATCAATATTCTTTTAACTTTGAGTTGACTCTCTTGCGAGAGGCTTTCTGAAAAGAGCAGTGGGATGAACCTCCAAGTATATTTTTTCAGGGGTGTGAGTAAGTTCCGAGTAAGTCGAGAACTTAGGTTGCCTCCAAGCCGTTTATCGATCATTCCCCAAAGGAGGTTTACTTGTGACATAATCCTTAGCTTTACTGAAGTTGGGCATTTTCCCGCCCTTACCCACATTAGCCTCGAGAACCTTTTTATCAGTGCTCGCATCCTCTTCCTAAAGAAATCTTTCAGCTTCAAAATAGAACTCACTGAGATCCCTTGGTGTGTCCCAATGCAAAGAAGTCTTAAAGTTAGATTTATCCAAAACATCAGAGACAACGACCATCAATACCATAGACGGGTCGAGCCTATCGGCAAACGCCACCACCATATTAAACCTTTTCAAGAATTTACGTAGAGTCTCGCTGGACTGTTGCTTAATGCCTATTAGAGTCATAACGCTTTTGAAACGAGCTATGTGAACTCTGAACTGCTCCATAAACTTCCCAACCAAAGCACTCCAAAAACGAATAGGATTCGTCTCTCCAAGAATGAATATGATCCGTCTCTAGCTGCCTGAACCACATGGATGCAATATTTATCAAGTAAAGAGATTTTCCATGAAACTTTCCGAAGTAGAGAGAACTTCCATATGTTGAACATAAAACATCAAGTGAGCAGTCAGATCCTTCAGACCAACATTAGCCTCCAACATTGGCAATTTGAAGTCTGGTAGGTTACGAGAAATCCTGGTATCCAAAGAGAACGAACTACGAGTAATACTATCCAAGTTCAAAGAAGAGGCACCACCTTGATTGAATCGGCGAATAACATCTGTGATCTGAGATATATTACCAAAAGCGAGCAACTGATTTATATTATCCAAAGCAACACTGGTGCCCCTAGCGTTTAAGTCCGAATTAGGAATCAGTTGATTAGCAAGAAGAATATCCAAAGAAGAGAGTTATAAATTTAAATGGAAACTCTTAGGAATTTAAAATAATAAATTGAAACAAACTGGAAACTGTTAAGCTTGTATAATACTAAACCTTCTTCTTATGGCATAGACATAACTTACAAAAATAAGAAGTTAAAAATGTTATAGGAATAAGCAAGTACATAGTACACAAGTGTTGTTGAATAATGAAAGGGTTATTAAATTGATGGTTTATGAAAATGAATAAAACTCACGTCATGACTATAAATGATGGATACTTATTTTTTTATGAAAATTGAATCAATTAGTAAAGAAAATAAAGAAAATAAAAATTGAACCAACGAAATATGCTAGTTAAATAAATCTATTGTCATAATACATGTTGTACTCTTAATGCATGTATTATGAAGTGAAAAAAGTATATCTAAAGTAGTTTGAAAATGAAGTTATTACAAAATGGAAGTAACATAGTAAAAATGAACATAAATGGAAAGTTAAGAAACATAAGTGTAAATGCATTTCACTAATTAATATTAATGTACAAATAGGAATGAGTTATATATGTAAAATGGAAATGACATGGAAATGAATGAAAAAAGGAAATTGTTTGGGAATAGATTAATGAAATGAGTAAAATGAAATCAAAACTGATACAAGATGAAAATGGACTAAAGTTATTAAATAACTAATGCAAAATCAAAATAGATAAAATTGTATGATAGTCCGTTGCATTTTAATGCATAAATAAAACTTACCATAATGTTTGAAAAGTTGAATATGCTAATATAAATCAGTAATAGAATATTACAAGTCAGTGAGAAATTAAGTAATAAGATACGAAAATTTAATTTGAATTGAATTAGAGTTAAATGGAAATAAAATACAGCTTAAGTGAAACAAATAAGAGGAATTATGAAATTTAAGTTAACTTAAGGAATGTAAATTGAAATTGACTGAAAATTTAAAATTTTACATGAATTTAAGTTATAATCATCTTAAACTTAAGTAATGAAGTCAAATGGAATGAATGTTTAAATGTAGTGTGTTCGGTTTAAGTGAATATAAACAAATCACAGAGGAAATTAAAAAAAGAAAAAGATCCTTCTACGGAAATAAAAAAAAATGAAAAAAATGAAAAGGAAGTTGAGATAGCATGAAAATGAACTTAAATTGTAAAGTAAACAAGTATAGTGAACCAAAATAGTTTGAAATTAAGTGTGGAAACCCGTAACTTCCCCGTAAAGGAAAGAGCGGATAGTTCGAGAACAAGCCACAACAGGATGCATACGGAAGAACATTTCATTGTATATAACAACAATGCACCAGATTACAAGAATATATAGAGTATAAATGAATATTACACAGAAATATCAGAGATTTAAATTACATTTAAATACATCGCAGCGGAAAATAATACAATACACAACTAGAAGAGATATACGGATACAAAGCTTTCCGGATATCATTCCAGCTGTAAACCAGGATCCTGTGAATATAAATCTGCAAAACCAAAACTACTAGCTGCCCGTGTGGAAAATATGGGCACCCAGAGTTTAGGTTAAAACAATAAACTCCAGGTCAGTCATGTGACTGGTGTGAGAACTAAAACAATTATTTATCTTTATTTTAAAGTTAGGTAAATCAAGGGACCACGCCGTATAACACGGAACGGGTTTCCTCCCAAGAATACCAGTGCATAAAACAACAGCGCAATGCTAAATAAAGAAAAATGAAGCTGTTATAAGACCCAGGTCCTATCACACAATGCAACGCAAGCCGGGGGATAGGGTTTTCCCTTATAACAGCCAAAGAATGCTTGATACGTTTAAAACAAATCGTTTGATACTATTATAAGTGCATAGTGTATAAAACAACTTCAAATCATAAGTATCAATCATAGGCGGCATGGGTACCATATATCATGTCGCCATACTAGGCTCTACAATCAAAACCGCAAATGTCACGTATTTGGAAGTTGGATTTCCATCTATGAACCGAGGCAAAAGATAGTCCTCAACCGATTCGAGACTGTCTAGCCCGAGCCTCAGGCAAGTATTCTGTCAAGCCTTTGGATCGTCAGGGCCGGTCCACCGATGTGGATTAAAATTCCTGAACACTGCGTTTCCCCGCCCTTTGGGGCGTAAGCCTGGCCCGTCAGCCGACCAGAATGCATCGACCGAAACCGATATAACCGAGGCGCCTCGCAACAGCAACAACCACATAAGTCAAACTCGTCAGAGCGTGTAAAACCACTGACGCCACTTCTAACTAGAAAGAAACGCATGCCCTCCCTGAGGTCCGTCTCCCGTTTTTGGTTCATACCGGGTGTGAAACTCGCGAAGTAAACGTTACACAAAGCTACGCCACGAAGGCCGTGCTTCGATCATCAACCACAAGACTTTGCTTTTCAACAGAAGCCTCGATCATTTGCCACTTAGGCATGCCACACAGGCAATTCACTCCATGCGTTTGATATCCATCAATATATAACCCCTGAGCTCGTACGTCTCAGAGAAGGGCGTTAAGCAAGAGAATAAATTCTCCGCCGCCAAACAGATATATATTTAATAGAGATCAATCGCACGGACTAAAATCCAATGTCAGACACACAGTCCATTTACAAGTCCGTTCTGGGTCTGAACGAAACCGGAGGCACCTAGTACCCCGCATATCCTTCGATCTCCAAGTACGTCTGGACGATCACCAACTGTTTCCATCTTCTTGGGTGTACATCCCAATCAAGATCATCAGTAATCACCCAAACGACGTGAAGACCTCCGGTCTTCGACCATCGTCTTCATCTTCGACTTATCGTCGTATCAGTTATTCAGAATGGGATAAACCCGGTCTTCCCGAATAACTCGCGTATATTTTAAATAAGTGTTACACAAACACAACATACGCCTCATTCCAATTCATCAGTCACTAACCGTAAATTAATCAAGAGAATAATTCCCCAAATATTAACCCCGAAGGCCGAAACCAACATCAGATCAATATCCAGAAAACCATTCTGCTTAGCTAATCGACAGTTAGTTTCTAAATTTCACATTCATAGGGAAAGGTTCCCATTAATTTTATCCAAGATAAAATTCTTGAATTTATTCTTTAATCTATTTTTGAATATCAATTCAAACTAGTCGAGATTAGCGAACCTTACCGAAGTAATCATTTGTTTTAATTTCCCAATCCCAACCTATTCATCCCATGAAGTAAAACTGGTTATACTTCATATCTAACACCACAGTGTTATCGGTAAATTCAATTACCATTTCACGTTCAAATCTAATTAAAGATTTAACTATCGCCTGGAGCAAAACTGGTGGTACTCCATTTTCGATCTTTTCAATCTAATTAAAGATTCATTAAAACTCCACTTAGTTTTAATCGTTAACTGGGTTAAAGAATCCGTGTCATTTAAAACACGGTTCACGATAAACCCAAAGTCACATTCATTAATTATCGGGTTAAAGAACAAGTGTTATTTAAAACACTGTTCACGATAAACCTAAAAATCAATATCAATTTCAATTAAATATTATTTAATTGGTACACTTCATTAAATCTAAATAAAAAGATTTAATCTTTTCTCAACCGGGTTCAAGAACAGTGTTAGTGAAGACACCATTCACGACAAACCCAAATCACATTTGATATTCAATACCAGGCTCTGAATAGAAAATATATCGGCTTATATTCAATATCAAATTCTACGACTAACAAATGTCGTATTGGAAATAACGATATAAATATATATCTTTCAAATTTCCATAACAACCTCTGTATAATCACGAATTCCAACATCGAAATATTCCGAAGACAATTTCGATTCAAATCCACTCTAATGCAATCATTGGAAATTCTGGTTATTTTTAAAACCATTTCAAATCCAATTTATTTATTTTAAAAATAAATAAATTACTATTCTAGTTCAAAACTAGTTCTTTTCGATAAAAATCTATTTTTATCTTTTCAAATATGGAGTTTTTCATCCCAATTTTTCCCAAATCATTTCTTATGATTTTACACAAATTATTACTATTTTTAATAATTTTATCAAGGCCCGTACAGTCGATTTCCATCAATGGCCATCGAACTGCACTTACAGCGACCTTTTTCAAATTTGATTTGGACATAACTCCAAATACAACCGTTAGATTTCAAATTTCTAATATTCGTTAGAAAGCTCTTTTCGATACGAACCCAACGGTTCCGGTTTTAGGAGAATCCGACGGTCGGATCTCCCGTAATGTCCGTTTGAAATAAATGGTCGAAATTCACGAACTGCCGCGGCACGGCGCGTTCTATTCAGGCCATTATATTATATATATAATATATATATATAATATATATTTCGTCGATTTCTATTTAAAACGAATTATAAAAATCGTTTTGATTTCGTTTTCAAAAACAATTTCAACTTCCATTTCAATTCAAATCCAAAATTGAATCTTTCCTTATAAATTCGTTTTAAAATTCATTTCTATTCAATTCAAATTTCAATCCAATTTGAATTCAATTCAATTCGAATTCGTTTTCATGTCTATTCAATTCAAAGTGGTTTTCTATTCGTTTCAATTCAAATTGGTTTTCTATTTGATTCAAATTCGTTATATATTCAATTGAAATCAAATTCGTTTTCTATTCAAATCAAATTCGTTATATATTCAATTCAATTCATTTCGAAATCTTTTTCAATTCAGTTCATTTCGAAATCGTTTTCAATTCAATTCATTTCGAAATCGTTTTCAATTCAATTCATTTCGAAATCGTTTTCAATTCAATTCATTTTGAAATCGTTTTCAATTCAATTCATTTCGAAATCGTTTTCAATTCAATTCATTTCGAAATCGATAAAATCATATAAATATCGTTCACGTCAAAATGGCGTCATTCTAATCAACACGGCTTCATAAATTTCTATTTTCAAATATTCTATTTCAAAATAGTTGTTATTATCAAAATATTTCGTTCAATACATGACCAATCTCAATGGATGAGTACTGTCAACACATGAACCTTTATTTTATATTGATAAAGATGTAAATTTTATTACTAAAATATTTCGTTCAACACATGACCAATCTCAATGGATGAGTACTGTCAACACATGAACCTTTGTTTTATATTGATAAAGATGTAAATCTTATTACTAAAATATTTCGTTCAACACATGACCAATCTCAATGGATGAGTACTGTCAACACATGAACCTTTATTTTATATTATTCTTTATTTTCTAAATTGGAATGAGGCCCAATCAATCACCATATAATGTTAATTATATGGATTTTCATACATTACACACATATAATAGCATTGAAAATAATCAACCATCAACCAAAGTGCACTACACTGTATAAGCATCAAGTATAGATATCTAACGCTTATAACAGCCTGTCAATCAATCGATCGACATATTTAATCAATCAGGATGAGTGAACTTCAAATTTCATCCCAACACCCGTGTGGGGTTTCAAACAATCAAACACAGATTTTAGTTGTGCAGTTGGGCGATGTGTAAAATTTATCGTCCCAATCAATGTCATTTAAATAGGTGTACATAAACAAACCCTCCGGTTTGTAAATGAATATTTTATTTATTCACATTCACATTAAAAATTATATTTTTAACGATCAAACTATTTTATTCAACCTATGAATTTTCTATTCAGTTCATTTATCAAATAAAATGTTATCTTTATTTTTCTAAATTGTTTTAGAAAATTTCGGCGGCATAACGGCACGATACTAGAAACGGGACAAGGCCTAGCCTTATCCCTGGTCTAGTGAAGGCCCACGCCATTCACACATCAATCAAATCCATTCATTTCACCACACAGTTCAATTTTAATCAAATGATCTAACTAATTTTTGCAATCAAACAAACAAGTCCATGGTCTGTGGACGATTGTTTCGGGTGCTACTAAGCACCGTCTGCATCCTAGTATATATATATAACTAGAAAATGAAATTGAAAGGTGAGAAATTCTCACCGATAGCTATCCTAACTCCATGGCACTTCTAATGCAGGAAATCTTCACTGTTCTCGTCTCTTATCACTTTCTTCGCCCGTATTCTCTACATATGTAAAAATCGAATTTTTACTTCGCTATTCAATATATAAAAATCACATTTTTACCTTGCTATTCAATTTATAAAAATCACATTTTTACTTCGATGTTCAATATATAAAAATCATATTTTTACTTCGATGTTCAATATATAAAAATCATATTTTTATCTTGCTATTCAATTTATAAAAATCACATTTTTACTTCGATGTTCAATATATAAAAATCATATTTTTATCTTGCTATTCAATTTATAAAAATCACATTTTTACTTCGATGTTCAATATATAAAAATCATATTTTTACTTCGATGTTCAATATATAAAAATCATATTTTTATTCTAATGGTAACCTTATAAAGATCGCATCTTTACCCAAATGAAGACATCATAAAAATCTTGTTTTTCCTTGATTAAAAATATCGTCTTTTCTAATTAAAAATGTCAACTTTCATGTTATAAAAATATAACTCTTCATCGTATAAAGATATAGCCTTTTCGATATGAAAAATATCGCCTTTTCCATATGCAAAATATCGCCTTTTGTATTTTAAAAATCTCGCCTTTTCTAATTTAAAAATCTCGCCTTTTCTAATTTAAAAATCTCGTCTTTTACATACTAAAAATCTCGCCTTTTACTTTAACTCATATAACAAAAAAACTGAAAATAAAAGAAATTAAATTCGGATTTAATAATAAAACTAAATGGAAATAAATTAAAACTCACATTCATTGAGGGGATTGGGTCTTTGCCGCTGGTGGGGGAGAGAACGACGCTCGTGGGAGGTGGAGCAGGCGGCGCTGGCGGTGAGGGGAGGCTGCGGTGGTCGAGGTGCGGCCTAGGGATGGGGCGCGGCTTATCTCCTCGATTCGGAGGGGGTTTGGGGGTTCTTGGGCTCACGCGAGGGGGAAGGCTGACGAGTGGAGGGTGGCGGCGGCTTCAAGGGTGGCGGCGACTTCGAGGGTGGCGGGGGAAGGGCAACGTCGATTGGGTTTTTTTTATTTCTTTTTCTTTCTGAAAAGTGACGGGGAAGAAGTGAGGGGAGAGAGAGAGTGGAGAGAGTTATATATATTATTTAATTATTTTAATTTTAAAAAGCAACTTTTATTTTCGACTTTGAAACGAGACCCACCGCCTGTCGTCCATAGCTAATTACCCCCATTCCGAACACAACGGGATACGTAACGTAGGCTGATTTGTTTGTTACAATCAGTTTCCGTTGAATTTACATTCAAATCACTATATTGAATTTTTGACGTACATTTCAAATTACCGGGGCCACATACTAACTCTATAAATTGCAGAAAAATATTTTCTAGCTTCGTATTAACGGTACGGTCCTAACAAAACTAGTTTCGTCGAATTCTGAGACCGTTTGAAAAATGGCCATTTTCCAGTTGATTAAAATCAACTGAAACTGGTCAAACGCGTTTTCCTTTACCACGCTCACATACTGATTCGAAAAATTATGAAATTTGGAATCTAGCAATAATTTGACATCACGGACCCAACAAAACTGGTTTCGTCGAAATCCGAGGTAATTTGCAAAATGTCCATTTTTAAGGGCCTGAATTCCGTAGCGACTATTCAGAATTTTCAACTGGACATATCTTTTGATTCCTGCTATGAAATTTCGATTATTCGGATTCGTTGGAAAGATATTACCAATTAGATCCTAATGTTTTTGGTTTCACTAAAATCCGGATTGTTTTGCACCCGGTACATTCAATTGAAGTTTGAAATCGAATTATCGAACTACCGCGCCATTTTCAATTCTATTTATAATTATATATAAATATTTATATTCTAACGACGACGTATATAATATATACGTTTGAATTATATTCAAAATAAATTTCTCGTCGATTTTATTTAAAATAATCTATTTTAAATATTCAGAATTCGCTAAAACTGCCAAAATAAAAATTTTAAACTGGCCCAGATTTTCGGTTTATTACAATCTCCCCCACTTAAAACTTTTCGTCCCCGAAAAGGAACAAAGTCGAAAGTGGTTTGATTAATCAACTCTATGTTCGATCTGGCTTCCATTCTCCAACTTTTCAGTTTCTGAGAATTTTCAAAAATTTCAAAAATTTGGCTAACACCCTAAATTTTCGAAAAATTTCGCCATAACCTCCCCTACAATGGGAGCATCGGGAAATCTCAAATAGCTTCCCCGGTCCTTCAGATCTCAAAAAGAAAAAGAAAAAGCCAAGCGGCTAGCCAATAGGCTCATAAAATCATCATCACCCAAACAAACAGTAAATTATGTAGTAAACATGTACCTATTTGTCGGGCAAACAAATTTTATTCTCTGGCTCTAGCCTCCTTGCTATAACCTGTTCAATGATATATATGTATATGCAAGCAAAAGCGACCAAATTTCAATTATAACTCAATATTTGGTTCAATTAGGCTAATTGGCTAAAAATTAGCAAACAAATAAACAAATAACACAAACATCAATCAATTAGTGAATTAGAGTTTCAAATTCATAATTTTGATACATATACAAAAATCAGATTTTTGATGCCAAATCACCACAATAAGCCCTATCTAATTTGAGTTCTCACACCAGTCAATAGGAAATATATAAATATCACATCTTCAAAACACGAACATAAATTCTGATGATGATCGATCAATCATCAGAACCATCTCCGGGTGTCTAGAATGTGATTCTATATCTATCCAGTATATTAAAATTTCAAATATACGTTTGCAAGGCGTATATGCAAAATCTTTATATACTGGACTGTCCAAATCAATATACTAAATAATCAAATACGAATAATTGATTTTAAATTTTCAAAAAAAAATTTGTTTTCACTTTAAAAATATACCCTTCACACTCGTTCTAGGATACTACTGATCCTATCTCTAACGAGTTATTCCCGTTGGATATTAATAATCCAGTATCTGATGAGTTCTTTCGTATGGTTCTAAGGTGTCTTGTTCTCTAGCTTTGCAAACCAAAGCTCTGATACCAACTGTGGAAACCCGTAACTTCCCCGTAAAGGAAAGAGCGGATAGTTCGAGAACAAGCCACAACAGGACGCATACGGAAGAACATTTCATTGTATATAACAACAATGCACCAGATTACAAGAATATACAGAGTATAAATGAATATTACACAGAAATATCAAAGATTTAAATTACATTTAAATACATCGCAGCGGAAAATAATACAATACACAACTAGAAGAGATATACGGATACAAAGCTTTCCGGATATCATTCCAGCTGTAAACCAGGATCCTGTGAATATAAATCTGCAAAACCAAAACTACTAGCTGCCCGTGTGGAAAATATGGGCACCCAGAGTTTAGGTTAAAACAATAAACTCCAGGTCAGTCATGTGACTGGTGTGAGAACTAAAACAGTTATTTATCTTTATTTTAAAGTTAGGTAAATCAAGGGACCACGCCGTATAACACGGAACGGGTTTCCTCCCAAGAATACCAGTGCATAAAACAACAGCGCAATGCTAAATAAAGAAAAATGAAGCTGTTATAAGACCCAGGTCCTATCACACAATGCAACGCAAGCCAGGGGATAGGGTTTTCCCTTATAACAGCCAAAGAATGCTTGATACGTTTAAAACAAATCGTTTAATACTATTATAAGTGCATAGTGTATAAAACAACTTCAAATCATAAGTATCAATCATAGGCGGCATGGGTACCATATATCATGTCGCCATACTAGGCTCTACAATCAAAACCGCAAATGTCACGTATTTGGAAGTTGGATTTCCATCTATGAACCGAGGCAAAAGATAGTCCTCAACCGATTCAAGACTGTCTAGCCCGAGCCTCAGGCAAGTACTCTGTCAAGCCTTTGGATCGTCAGGGCCGGTCCACCGATGTGGATTAAAATTCCTGAACACTGCGTTTCCCCGCCCTTTGGGGCGTAAGCCTGGCCCGTCAGCCGACCAGAATGCATCGGCCGAAACCGATATAACCGAGGCGCCTCGCAACAGCAACAACCACATAAGTCAAACTCGTCAGGGCATGTAAAACCACTGACGCAACTTCTAACTAGAAAGAAACGCATGCCCTCCCTGAGGTCCGTCTCCCGTTTTTGGTTCATACCCGGTGTGAAACTCGCGAAGTAAACGTTACACAAAGCTACGCCACGAAGGCCGTGCTTCGATCATCAACCACAAGACTTTGCTTTTCAACAGAAGCCTCGATCATTTGCCACTTAGGCATGCCACGCAGGCAATTCACTCCATGCGTTTGATATCCATCAATATATAACCCCTGAGCTCGTACGTCTCAGAGAAGGGCGTTAAGAAAGTGAATAAATTCTCCGCCGCCAAACAGATATATATTTAATAGAGATCAATCGCACGGACTAAAATCCAATGTCAGACACACAGTCCATTTACAAGTCCGTTCTGGGTCTGAACGAAACCGGAGGCACCTAGTACCCCGCATATCCTTCGATCTCCAAGTACGTCTGGACGATCACCAACTGTTTCCATCTTCTTGGGTGTACATCCCAATCAAGATCATCAGTAATCACCCAAACGACGTGAAGACCTCCGTTCTTCGACCATCGTCTTCATCTTCAACTTATCGTCGTATCAGTTATTCAGAATGGGATAAACCCGGTCTTCCCGAATAACTCGCGTATATTTTAAATAAGTGTTACACAAACACAACATACGCCTCATTCCAATTCATCAGTCACTAACCGTAAATTAATCAAGAGAATAATTCCCCAAATATTAACCCCGAAGGCCGAAACCAACATCAGATCAATATCCAGAAAACCATTCTGCTTAGCTAACCGACAGTTAGTTTCTAAATTTCACATTCATAGGGAAAGGTTCCCATTAATTTTATCCAAGATAAATTTCTTGAATTTATTCTTTAATCTATTTTTGAATATCAATTCAAACTAGTCAGGATTAGCGAACCTTACCGAAGTAATCATTTGTTTTAATTTCCCAATCCCAACCTATTCATCCCATGAAGTAAAACTGGTTATACTTCATATCTAACACCACAGTGTTATCGGTAAATTCAATTACCATTTCACGTTCAAATCTAATTAAAGATTTAATTATCGCCTGGAGCAAAACTGGTGGTACTCCATTTTCGATCTTTTCAATCTAATTAAAGATTCATTAAAACTCCACTTAGTTTTAATCGTTAACTGGGTTAAAGAATCCGTGTCATTTAAAACACGGTTCACGATAAACCCAAAGTCACATTCATTAATTATCGGGTTAAAGAACAAGTGTTATTTAAAACACTGTTCACGATAAACCCAAAAATCAATATCAATTTCAATTAAATATTATTTAATCGGTACACTTCATTAAATCTAAATAAAAAGATTTAATCTTTTCTCAACTGGGTTCAAGAACAGTGTTAGTGAAGACACCATTCACGACAAACCCAAATCACATTTGATATTCAATACCAGGCTCTGAATAGAAAATATATCGGCTTATATTCAATATCAAATTCTACGACTAACAAATGTCGTATTGGAAATAACAATATAAATATATATCTTTCAAATTTCCATAACAACCTCTGTATAATCACGAATTCCAACATCGAAATATTCCGAAGACAATTTCGATTCAAATCCACTCTAATGCAATCATTGGAAATTCTGGTTATTTTTAAAACCATTTCAAATCCAATTTATTTATTTTAAAAATAAATAAATTACTATTCTAGTTCAAAACTAGTTCATTTCAATAAAAATCTATTTTTATCTTTTCAAATAAGGAGTTTTTCATCCCAATTTTTCCCAAATCATTTCTTATGATTTTACACAAATTATTACTATTTTTAATAATTTTATCAAGGCCCGTACAGTCGATTTCCATCAATGGCCATCGAACTGCACTTACAGCGACCTTTTTCAAATTTGATTTGGACGTAACTCCAAATACAACCGTTAGATTTCAAATTTCTAATATTCGTTAGAAATCTCTTTTCGATACGAACCCAACGGTTCCGGTTTTAGGAGAATCCGACGGTCGGATCTCCCGTAATGTCCGTTTGAAATAAATGGTCGAAATTCACGAACTGCCGCGGCGCGGCGCGTTCTATTCAGGCCATTATATATATAATATATATAATATATATTTCGTCGATTTCTATTTAAAACGAATTATAAAAATCGTTTTGATTTCATTTTCAAAAACAATTTCAACTTCCATTTCAATTCAAATCCAAAATTGAATCTTTCCTTATAAATTCGTTTTAAAATTCATTTCTATTCAATTCAAATTTCAATTCAATTTGAATTCAATTCAATTTGAATTCAATTCAATTCGAATTCGTTTTCATGTCTATTCAATTCAAAGTGGTTTTCTATTCGATTCAATTCAAATTGGTTTTCTATTTGATTCAAATTCGTTATATATTCAATTGAAATCAAATTCGTTTTCTATTCAAATCAAATTCGTTATATATTCAATTCAATTCATTTCGAAATCTTTTTCAATTCAGTTCATTTCGAAATCGTTTTCAATTCAATTCATTTCGAAATCGTTTTCAATTCAATTCATTTCGAAATCGTTTTCAATTCAATTCATTTCGAAATCGTTTTCAATTCAATTCATTTCGAAATCGATAAAATCGATATAAATATCGTTCACGTCAAAATGGCATCAATCTAATCAACACGGCTTCATAAATTTCTATTTTCAAATATTCTATTTCAAAATAGTTGTTATTATCAAAATATTTCGTTCAACACATGACCAATCTCAATGGATGAGTACTGTCAACACATGAACCTTTATTTTATATTGATAAAGATGTAAATTTTATTACTAAAATATTTCGTTCAACACATGACCAATCTCAATGGATGAGTACTGTCAACACATGAACCTTTGTTTTATATTGATAAAGATGTAAATCTTATTACTAAAATATTTCGTTCAACACATGACCAATCTCAATGGATGAGTACTGTCAACACATGAACCTTTATTTTATATTATTCTTTATTTTCTAAATTGGAATGAGGCCCAATCAATCACCATATAACGTTAATTATATGGATTTTCATACATTACACACATATAATAGCTTTGAAAATAATCAACCATCAACCAAAGTGCACTACACTGTATAAGCATCAAGTATAGATATCTAACGCTTATAACAGCCTGTCAATCAATCGATCGACATATTTAATCAATCAGGATGAGTGAACTTCAAATTTCATCTCAACACCCGTGTGGGGTTTCAAACAATCAAACACAGATTTTAGTTGTGCAGTTGGGCGATGTGTAAAATTTGTCGTCCCAATCAATGTCATTTAAATAGGTGTACATAAACAAACCGTCCGATTTGTAAATGAATATTTTATTTATTCACATTCACATTAAAAATTATATTTTTAACGATCAAACTATTTTATTCAACCTATGAATTTTCTATTCAGTTCATTTATCAAATAAAATGTTATCTTTATTTTTCTAAATTGTTTTAGAAAATTTCGGCGGCATAACGACACGATACTAGAAACGGGACAAGGCCTAGCCTTATCCCCGGTCTAGTGAAGTCCACGCCATTCACACATCAATCAAATCCATTCATTTCACCACACAGTTCAATTTCAATCAATGATCTAACTAATTTTTGCAATCAAACAAACAAGTCCATGGTCTGTGGACGATTGTGTCGGGTGCTACTAAGCACCGTCTGCATCCTAGTATATATATATAACTAGAAAATGAAATTGAAAGGTGAGAAATTCTCACCGATAGCTATCCTAACTCCACGGCACTTCTAATGCAGGAAATCTTCACTGTTCTCGTCTCTTATCACTTTCTTCGCCCGTATACTCTACATATGTAAAAATTGAATTTTTACTTCGCTATTCAATATATAAAAATCACATTTTTACCTTGCTATTCAATTTATAAAAATCACATTTTTACTTCGATGTTCAATATATAAAAATCATATTTTTACTTCGATGTTCAATATATAAAAATCATATTTTCATCTTGCTATTCAATTTATAAAAATCACATTTTTACTTCGATGTTCAATATATAAAAATCATATTTTTACTTCGATGTTCAATATATAAAAATCATATTTTTATTCTAATGGTAACCGTATAAAGATCGCATCTTTACCGAAATGAAGACATCATAAAAATCTTGTTTTTCCTTGATTAAAAATATCATCTTTTCTAATTAAAAATGTCAATTTTCATGTTATAAAAGTATAACTCTTCATCGTATAAAGATATAGCCTTTTCGATATGAAAAATATCGCCTTTTCCATATGCAAAATATCGCCTTTTCTATTTTAAAAATCTCGCCTTTTCTAATTTAAAAATCTCGCCTTTTCTAATTTAAAATTCTCGTCTTTTACATACTAAAAATCTCGCCTTTTACTTTAACTCATATAACAAAAAAACTGAAAATAAAAGAAATTAAATTCGGATTTAATAATAAAACTAAACGGATATAAATTAAAACTCACATTCATTGAGGGGATTGGGTCTTTGCCGCTGGTGGGGGAGAGAACGACGCTCGTGGGAGGTGGAGCAGGCGGCGCTGGCGGTGAGGGGAGGCTGCGGTGGTCGAGGTGCGGCCTAGGGATGGGGCGCGGCTTATCTCCTCGATTCGGAGGGGGTTTGGGGGTTCTTGGGCTCACGCGAGGGGGAAGGCTGACGAGTGGAGGGTGGCGGCGACTTCAAGGGTGGCGGCGACTTCGAGGGTGGCGGGGGAAGGGCAACGTCGATTGGTTTTTTTTTATTTCTTTTTCTTTCTGAAAAGTGACGGGGAAGAAGTGAGGGGAGAGAGAGAGTGGAGAGAGTTATATATATTATTTAATTATTTTAATTTTAAAAAGCAACTTTTATTTTCGACTTTGAAACGAGACCCACCGCCTGTCGTCCATAGCTAATTACCCCCATTCCGAACACAACGGGATACGTATCGTAGGCTGATTTGATTGTTACAATCAGTTTCCGTTGAATTTACATTCAAATCACTATATTGAATTTTTGACGTACATTTCAAATTACCGGGGCCACATACTAACTCTATAAATTGCAGAAAAATATTTTCTAGCTTCGTATTGACGATACGGTCCTAACAAAACTAGTTTCGTCGAATTCTGAGACCGTTTGAAAAATGGCCATTTTCCAGTCGATTAAAATCAACTAAAACTGGTCAAACGCGTTTTCCTTTACCACGCTCACATACTGATTCGAAAAATTATGAAATTTGGAATCTAGCAATAATTTGATATCACGGACCCAACAAAACTAGTTTCGTCGAAATCCGAGGTCATTTGCAAAATGTCCATTTTTAAGGGCCTGAATTCCATAGCGACTATTCAGAATTTTCAACTGGACATATCTTTTGATTCCCGCTATGAAATTTCGATTATTCGGATTCGTTGGAAAGATATTACCAATTAGATCATAATGTTTTTGGTTTCACTAAAATCCGGATTGTTTTGCACCCGGTACATTCAATTGAAGTTTGAAATCGAATTATCGAACTACCGCGCCATTTTCAATTCTATTTATAATTATATATAAATATTTATATTCTAACGACGACGTATATAATATATACGTTCGAATTATATTCAAAATAAATTTCTCGTCGATTTTATTTAAAATAATCTGTTTTAAATATTCAGAATTCGCTAAAACTGCCAAAATAAAAATTTTAAACTGGCCCAGATTTTCGGGTTATTACGTCAAGCTATTAGATTTTGAAAATATATATTTATTAAATATGAATTCATTGTAAACGGTGAGATGTATATAAGCTTAATTTTTTGGAATAAATCAAAGTTGAGGAAACTGAATCGAATGACATTTATTCAATGATTAATTAAGTGAATGTATAGGTAAATAATAAGTAATTAAATATAAATGAATTGGATATGAATCAATCAAACTGGAAGAAACCCATGTGAATTAATTGAAGGATGCAAGATGTATGTAAAAGAACTGAATGTTAATCAGTTTAATATTTATAGGAAATAAAGACATTAAACTAAACACTGACATTTGGAAATGTAAATTGTATACAAATTGATTGAACTGAACGAAACTTTACAAATGATATATTTACATCGCAAAATTTGTTATTTTGCTTGTTTGAATGAGTGTGGTTGTTGGGATAGTTTATTTGTTTATTTGGCATCTTTTATATATATATATATATATATATATATATATGTTCTTATTAGATGTTGAGTGTTATACTGGGTATTGATGGCATTTGCGCATTTCTGGAGCTGCTTGAGCATAAAATATCGCTTTTTCTTACTTAAAAATAAGCTAAAGTACTAATAACACTAATGAAAGGTATGCATATCGAATTATATATATATATATATATATATATATATATCATACTTTGGTATTATATAGTATTTACACATGGTTTGGGATGCCTCATCATTGAGATGAGTTATATATTTGTGGCAACACACACACACACACACATACACACACATATATATATATATTTCTTGGCCTAATTGGGCAAAGGAGACTCTACTGAAATTTTTCATGAATTCAAGAGTTAGATTTTCTTGTGAAATTTGAGTTTTCAAACCTATACAAAACAATTTGTATAAATTAAATGTTTTCAAAGTTGAATAGGAAATATTATTGTTAAATTATTAATTAACAGGTTCCTTGCTACGCCTTTTAGTAGATGAATTTTTTTGAGTATGGGAGAGTGTAACAATCCGTATTTGTCAACCATTTAAATTATTGAACTTAATAATATTTTAACTATAATTAATTATGGTTAGAATTTAAAATTTAGTGATTTAACTATGAAAATGTACAATGTGAATTTAATTTAATTAGTTATGTAATGAATTTCAACTAGTTATTAAAATAATAACTTGTATTGATTGTTAATGAAACCATGATTTGGTTCTTGTTGATAAAAATTGACACTGAAATTAAATATTGAAGTCTTAAATGAAATTGTGTTAATCAATGTATGATTGGAATTTATTTTTAACTTGACGAATAATCAAAAATTGAAATTTAATATAAATGAAATCTAATTTATAAAGTAAACAAGAATTTCTAATTTAATTTGAATAATGTTAAGAAATTTTGAAATTTAATTTAAAAGTGAATAAATGAAAATGGAATATTATATTTATATTAATGAACCTGTTAAAATAGCCCTTTTGTAAACGATCTCGGAATTGGACGAAGTTAATTTCATTAGATCCAGAATTATAAATTATTGTGAGATTTAAAGTTTTGCATCAATCATAGTTGTTATGTGATCTTGCGCGATATAAACGCATATCGATTTAACGATTTGAAATTTAAAATGGTCATTCTTCGGATGATATTGGATTTTGGCAAAACCAATTTTAGAAATTCCATATGGCTATATTATTTTTAAATTTTAAATTTCTTAACAATCAAATTTGTCTTTGATCATGCGAGCTTGAAACTCGTAGAAATCGATTTATAGAGCTTAAAATAGAAATAATTTGATTTTTGAAGCTAACTTCTAAATAAGATGAAATTATGACTTGAGGCCTATTCTATTGCGTTTAGAAATATTTAAATATCACTTTTGATATATAAAACACTATAGTTTCGTTTAGAGTCGAAAATGTGTCTGTTATGAACTTTTGTAGTCTTTAGGCCAAGGGGGCTTATATAACTAAGCTCACATGCCTGTTGATATAAGTATACGCTATAAACCTAGCAGCAACCTCTAATTCATTTCATCATACTTAATCCCAAAATCTACCATAATCTCATTTTAATGGAGACTATAGATCTGAAAACAACATCAAAAACTCAAATTTTCCAAACACTATCGAATTATTTATCATTAGAAAGATTTCGATAATACGAATCAGCGACAAGTGTCCATTTTTTGAAATAGCGAGCGGATTGGTTAGAAA